>JASDQU010102666.1:249444-261577 GCA_032191745.1 Picea mariana
TGCACCACCCTGCCACCTTGGTTTCTCTGGCTGCAACTGGATGGAAGCTACAACTCCCTGTGTTCAAGCACCCACTTGAACCTCTGAGGACAACAGTCCTCCCTAGCACCTCCCTACCACCCTGAAATATAAAGTTTGCTACTGAAACTTATTATAGTGATATAATGTTCATCAATGGTTTACCAGTCTCATCACTGTTCTTCTACACTGCTCTACTCTAGCTGCATCAGTGTATTCCTACACACATGCTTTGCACTTTCTGTTCTTCTGCCTTTTATGCTCTGTGCGCCATGTCCAGTCAATGCACCATTCCTCTTCTATGTATTTTAGCTGTTGCACACTGCCTCCTTATACATGCCTGAATCACTCTCAACAAAAACACCCATCTCTTCTCTGTTCTGCGTATTTATACTATCTGTGCACCTTCTTCATCCTCTATGCACAGTGCCTCTGCATGCTCTTCACCGTGCCACGATTTTTCTCATCGGGTTGTTCACTTCCACTCCACTTTTTCTCTACTTCTCTCTCTCAAGCCTCAAAAAGAAAACTGCATCTTGCTTCTGTCTCTCCCTCATCTGTTACTCATCTCTGAGTTTTATCTCACTCGGCACATACTGTTGGTCTCACACTGCGCATACTATAAATTTCCCTTCCTTACAATTCAACTCCTTTTTCATTGAGAACAACCAACCCTGCACAGCCACTTTTTGTTTCTCTTATACACTGCTACCACTTCAGTTACCCCTCAAAACCCTAGAACAACAACGCTTTAGCAACTCTAGTGGTTAAACCCATGTGTCCATCATCACTGGGTGTTATGCCAAGATTCCTTAGCCTCTGCAGTAGTTAAAACTCTTCATCTTCTCTGTCACAGTCGAGCTCACTCCCTCTATTGTGGTTCCAGGCTCCAATGGTCTTACATCTATCAATAGCCTCTATGAACAATCTTCATTCCACCGGAAGATGCCTCGAGACTCTTCATCTTCTCTGGCGATCACCCTGAAGTCTCTTCGAGTCCTATGACATAAACCATTAGTCATTTCTAGTAGTTACACTATGAACCTATTGAGCCTTGTGCCTTTGGCACCTTTCACCTTTCCTTTCACATGTGGCCTTAGGTGGTGACCACAGCCTACACCAAAAGGTGTTTTCGCATTTCGGCATTTTGGCATTTCGCATGTCGCGAATTCCTGTTGCGAGGCATCTCGAATCTCCAAGTTGTGATCTCCGAAATGGAACTTGGTTGCACTAGCTCCTTCCTCCATCTTCCGTAGATGTGACCACTGGCTGTGACCACAGCGTTATTCGAAACTACATTTTGCAATTTCTCGTTTCACGAATTTGTTGCGACTCATTCTGACTCTTCCAACTCCCGATCACGAAATGGAGCCTTGCAACTTGCAAGCTCCTTCCTTCACATGCCCACAGTTGTGACCAAGCATTTATCCATAAAGTGCTTTGGCGATTTTGCATTTTGGCATTCCTGTGGAGAAGTATCTCGACACTCCAACTCCCAGTATTCGAAACCTGCACCAAAAGGTGTTTTTTGCATTTCGGCATTTCAGTATTCCTGTGGTGAAGTGTTTTGACACTCCAACTCTCGGTATCCGAAACCTGCACCAAAAGGTGTTTTTCGCATTTCGACATTTTGGCATTTCGACAGTCTTGTGGTGAAGTGTTTTGACACTTCCAACTCCCGGTATCTGAAACTTGCACCAAAAGGTGTTTTTTGCATTTCGGCATTCCTGTGGTGAAGTGTTTCAACACTTCCAACTCCCGGTATCTGAAACTCTGAAATGGAGTCATTGTTGATGTGTTTATTTTGGGATTTTGGGGTTCTCTAATTCAAAAATTAAAGTTCCATTGATCTTTGATTTCCCAATTTGTGAAACTCCGAAATGGAGTCTTTGTTGATGTGCCTGTTTCAGGATTTCAATGTTTCGCATTTCGCAACTTCGGGACTCCTATGATGAAGAGTCTCGACTCTTGACTCCTCCAACTCTCGGTATATGAAACTATGTAATGGAGTGGTTTCACATTTCATGATTTCATAGGATAGAGCACTTCCTTCCTTTGACTTCTTAGTCAGCGAAATGTTGATCTGTGACCACGTGTCCTACCTCAAGATGGACGGTCCTCCTGCTTTCAGGATTTTGTAAGCCCGCTTCTCCTAGCACTTTAAAGAATGTGTAGGTTCTTCTCGATCCAACGATAGTCGGATCCTGCACTCAGATCTAATTCCTGAGATCTGTCCTCCATCTTTGCACTCCTCCTGTCTGGATTCAGATCTGACGGTCATCGGGAATTCTGAATGGGATCCAACGATCAATTTTTCTCTTCATTGTTACGCTTCTGATCTTTCCATGCCATCATCCCTGTTGATCTTCCTTGCCTACCTATTTTCCATTGTTGTATCCCAACTGTAAACCTGCCAATGTCACTACTATTCTTTCCTGTAACTATACCTTCATCGTTGTTGTTCTTGCCATCAATAATTATAAGCATTCTATCGTTGTTGTTGTTCTATCTTATAGACATGCCATCGTTGTTGTTGTTCTTTCCATCAATGACAAGCACTCTCTTCTTGTAAACATGCCAACACCTTAGCTTGGCATCAAGATTATTTTTCCCTGGTGGAGTTTAAGCCCCAATTCGGGGGTGACCTATTGCTGAAATTTTATGAGCAACAAAGTCTATGGTTGGGAGGAATGTCTGAGTTCTGCACGAAGTTGGTGACTTTTCATAAAATATAAGTGTCCTTTGTGTTCTTGTCCCATTTACTATGTGCTTAATTATTTATGTTTGATATGGGTTTAATTATTGTATGATGTTTCATATAAGTAATTTCTATTATTTTGTATAATGTTTCTTTCACATGTAAGTGTGGTGTTGATATTCAATATTTGTAGACGTACATGTTGAGTATGACAATTTTTATTAGTTATTATTGTTAAGTTAACCTTATAATAATGGTCACGAGTATCCTAAGTGAGGTTAGAATGGTCATGAGCGCAGGGAAATACTTTGTGCGCGCAAGAGGCTAGAAACACTTGTTGAATTTTCACTATGCTAGGCTCAAGCATGAAGTTTATTTCAATTTTAGTCATGTACTTGAACCATAAACAAATGTAGCTACACCATTAACAATTGTTGCAAAAACCAACATCACAAGAAGAAATACCATGCACAAGAACACAAGAAATATACTGGAAAACCCTTCTCAACAAGGGAAGAAAACCCAACAATCCTTTTCTATATTCTCAAGAGAAAGACCTCCCACACCATAGACCTAGCACACAAAAGGGTGCTCTCCAAAACCAAGAAGATCGCACCCAAGAGAGGTGAGAACTTTAGCCCTAGAAGATGTACTTTCTGAAATTCCGAAATTACATGTGAGTTGTGTGTTTCCTTAATGGGGAAATCACCTTTATTTATACTAGAATGGACACATCAAAAGTGGTGTCTATTGGCACAACATGGCCGACCTCAATAAATCAGAATATAATTAATAATTACAATATTAATTATCTTTTACAATAATCATTAATTATATTTCACTTTATGGTGCGGCTAACCTGTACCATTTATATCACAATTAGGGTTACATGTAAATCTTACTCTTAGAAAATATAGCAAGGGATCTCACACACCCACTAGTGATCAGCCACTATGGGCACATCCACCTGTGCTCAACCACATGGATGTCCTACTCAATAGATATCTATCTCACTGATTCTCACAAGAGAATTATCTGGAGTACTACTTTGTCTCAACTCTCTACACAGAGGCGAAAGATACACCCATCACATAAGAACCTTCACCCCTCACAGGGGTACACTTAGTTTCATATCAAACGACACACCCATATCATGGGAATTATCACCCCACACAGGGGTACAGACATCAATACACGCATATCATGGGAATCTTTACCCCACATAGGGGAAAACAACGTTCCATCTCAGTCTCAAAGAGGAATGACACACCCAACTCATGGGCTCTCTCACATGCCAACTCACTTAGTATGTGTCCTAGAGGATGTCTTACGAAGCTGTAATCATCAAAATTCCCTCTCAGCTAGGGAGGCATTCTCCACCAGGCCAATTCTCTCATGAAAGTACTCGAACTTCATCTTGGCAAGTGGTTTGGTGAATATATTTGCAATCTGCTCATGTGTAGGAAGGTACTGCATGTGTACTTCTTTCCTCTGCATCATGTCTTTGATATGATGATGTTTTATCTCAATGTGTTTCGATCTATCATGAAAGAAAAGATTCTCAGAGAGATTCACACAACTATAGTTATCACAATGAATAATGGTAGGATCCATCTCATGATCAAATAAATTTGTCGGGAACTTGTGAAGCCACACTTCTTCGTAGACTACCACACTTGATTCTATATACTTTGCTTCTGCGGCACTCAAGGCCACAAAGCTTTGTTTCCTCCTGCACCAAGAAACCATGGCAGACCCCAAGGTAAAACAAAAACCAAATGTTATCTTCCGGTCCACTATGCTCCCTTCCCAATCTACATCGGCATATCCCTACAAAATCAAGTCTACTCTGGAGGCATATCTCAGGCCATATCTAATTGTGCCTCGTAGATATATCAATACATGTGTCACTGCTATCCAGTGAGTCTTTCTTGACTGACTCATGAACTGAGTAAGTACATTCATTGCATAGCACATATTAGGTCTGGTGATAACCAGATACATCAATGATCCAATCAGTTGTTGGTAGAAATGTGGATCAATCTCGCCTGAATTAGTAGAAACATCAATCATTTTCTTCAAATCCATCACCATCGGTGTAGGCATGGATTTTCACTCTGTCATACCAAAATTATTCAATATCTCCACTATATATTTTCCTTGACTCAAGAAAATCTCATCATTCCTCTACCATACTTCTAGTCCCAAGAATTAGTGCATCATACCCAAATCCTTCATCTCGAATTCATAAGTCAATGCTCACTTGCATTCAACAATAAGTCTTTCTGATCTAGTGAGGAATAAGTCATCTACATGCAGGACGAATATTAGGCACTCATTACCAATAATACGATAATATAGGTTTGGATCAACAACACTCTTGCTAAAGCCCAAACTCATCAAGAATCCATCCATCTTCTCATACCAAGCACAGGGTTCTTGCTTTATTCCATACAAGGCTTTCTTCAACTTTCACACATGATTTTTCTCATTGTGTATCACAAATCCATCTCACTTCTTGATGTAAAATTCTTCATCAATATCACCATTGAGAAATGTTTTCTTTACATCCATCTGATGTAGTTTCCAATCCATGGATGCAACTAGTGCAATGATAGTACAAATGTAAGTGTATTGGGCTACTGGGGAAAAATTCTCATCATAGTCAACTCCCTCTACTTGTGAGAATCCTCTGGCTACAAATATCGCTTTGTATTTCTTGACACTTCCATCAACTGCATGCTTGATCTAGATCCACTTGGAAGTTAGTGCATACTTCCCTTCTGGTCTCGGAACAATATCCCATACACCATTCTTCAATATGGACTGATATTCTTCTATCATGGCATATTTCCATACCTGCTCACCTGTTGCTTCTCCATGATAAGAAGGCTCAGAATCAATGATGTGGCTCATGGCTGAAACGTAACTCGAAAATATCTTTGGTCTTTTTCTTTCTCAGGATTTGCCTTGAGGGGATGCATGTCCCTATGCCTCCTATAGAGTTTGTCGAGCGTAGGCAGGCCTTTTATGCCCTACTGCAATATATATGGGGATATCAATTGGGGCAACTGGATCAGCTGGAACAACTAGATCAACTAGAATAATGGATGTCTCCCTCTAAACTACTGAAGGGAGATAAGGTATTGTCTCACTATCAATCTCCATCTGAGATTCTATGGATCTTTGAAAGGCTATCTCTTCTTCAAAGACAACATCTCTGCTTACCTCAATCTGTCTATGACCAGGGATGTAGATTCGATATGCCTTTGAAGATTCACTGTGTCTTGAAGGGTCTAGCTTGGGCCTCTTCTCTTTAGGTACATGAAAGTACACTTGACACCCAAATATCCTGAAGTGTCCAATCTTAGGCTTCACTCTGGTGAAGGCTTCTTTGGGATTTATGTTCTTCAAAATATGGCGAGGGATTTTGTTTTGAACATATACTGTTGTCATGCATGCTTCTTCCCACAAAATCATAGGTAGACTTTGATCATGTATCATTGCTTTGGTTTCTTCAATGATGGTTTTGTTCTTCGTCCTCAAATAGTTTTGACTCCATTTGAAGTCTGAAGGATAAACATCTTCATTTGTTGTTAACCTATCTGGAACAAGAAAAAAAATGAAAGGAACAAGACAAGAATATATCTTAGAGGAGAATAATGAGTATATATATAGAATAAAAACATTTTAAGGATTGTTGTCATAGCTACAACACCTACTTGTAATGTAGCAAACTTAGAAATGTAGGTTAGAGGCATGATAATTAAAACAATCAAACCTGGAATCTTCACTTTCAGTGTATTTTTACTATAAATGCGCTGAGATCGCTCTGGATCCATGATTTCAACAAAGGTTTCTTCCTCCTGCAAGTATCTTCATGATAATAATACAAATAATATATACAAGTGCATACCTGAGAGTGTTCATATGATTTATCCAATGGCACCTAGCTGATCTCTAATCTCTGACATCTTCATGACGAAGATAGAAATGGTGTCATCTTTTGTCATCTTGATATTTTGAGGCTGGCCCTTCAATGTAAGAGCTTGAGTAGATGATTATCTTCCTTGCCTTAACGTCATCTTCCTTCCTTTATTCCTTCTCTTCATCGGTAACTGTCTCTGGTAAATATTTTTGTATCACCCACAATAAATCTTCCACTTCAAGAGTGATATGAAGTCTTGAATTCTAGGAACTGAAGTTGCTTGATCCATCAAGCCTATCTTCCACCAAGGTTTTGTTCATCATATTTTTAGATTCTTCAGAAACCCTTGCCAACTGGGCTAGAAAACCTAATGGTTGGGCTAGGCTAGAAAAATTAGGCTTTGTTGGGCTTATGACTACCAACAGTAAGCCTTGAAGGTCAGCAGAACACTGGTGATCTGAAAATCTCCTTCAATGGGTTGTAGAAACCCTAAATTTGAATTTTCTATAGAAAATTGCAGAACCCTAGAAACCCTAGGGCCAAAAATCAAAATGCTTTGAATTTCACTTTGAATCTTGTTGGAGGTGCACTGAAGGATGTCGTACACTCCCATGAAATATTTATCCCCAGTGCTCAACTTTAAGGTGCTGAAATCACTCAAAAAAAGAGGATCGTACAGATTTTCTGGGAACCCTAGGAGGGTCGTACGGATTTTCTGGGAACCTTAGGAGGGTCGTATGGTTCTATAAAAGAGGAGGACAAATTGCTTGAAGTTTGTGCAATGGCTTCTTCAAGACCTATGCTATGATACCATGTTGAATTTTCACTATGCTAGGCTCAATCATGAAGTTTATTTCAATTTTAGTCATGTACTTTGCTATCACATATAGTTGTCAAGGGTAGCAGGTTGTTCAAGTTCGTGGCCTACACAAGAAATTTCAAAGCCCAACATTCAGAGAAGTCCATTTCGGGCTCGAAATGAAAGCAACAAGCGATATCAACTTCAACGGTGGACATTCCTGAGGATATCATGTTGGTGGTTCGCAGGAATTGGGGGTTCGAAATATTGTCAAAGTTGTTCATCAAAGGTCCGAACTCCTGAAACCAGAAATCAACAGAAGTCGACTGATTCAGAGGGACGTGTGGCACCAGATCTAAGAAGTCGCAGTTTTGCGAATCACAGGTTTTAGCATGGAGCATGACGCAAGTTCACGAAGTGCGAAATCAAAAAACGCCTAGGAATTGGGCCCATGATCATAGACCATAATCATATAGAAAGCGGGACCATAAAAAAGGGTAAGAGCCTATTGAGGGCTGGCGACTGGGGTTTTCGAGGAAGCAATTGTGGCCATCAAATTCAAAGCAAGTTCGACTGTCGATCTGAATAAGGCCATTTCGCAATTTCTGGCATCGAGATATTTGAAATCAAGTGAAGTGAAGACTCCCGAAAGATGAAATATCCAAGGGCCTTTGGATATGAGCCCCAAGTCATGGCCCGAGGTCACATGCAGGATGGAGTGGTGGAGAGGAGTTGTGCCAAAGGCAGAAAGCACCCGTATTGGTCACAAAAGAAGATCTGCAAGATCTCGAGGCATCGAGATTGACTCGAAGAAGTCCCCGTCTTGATTCCGATGAAGGTAGTTAATGGAAACGGGGGAGGTCGTTGAAACCTCGTCTCACCCCATAAATGGAAAGCAGGCTAAAGACGGTCGTGAGCACAGATTGACAATCCAAAGTTTCCTTCTGGACAGATTTTCTTGCAAAACAAATAACTGGGGAAATCTCGCGTTTGACATGAGAAGGATTGCACAGTATGACAGAGAAAACACCGACTGAAATCTTTAAATGGAGACGTCTGATCATGCTCTCAATGGTTGTAACATTTATGAGTATATATAGGAAGTTTTAGTATTTTGTTAAGGTGGAATGGTTGAGCTAGGCTCCCTGCTATTGTAATATTTTGATGAAGAACACTGGTTCTCTGGTTATGTACTTGATCTAATACCTCTTGAATAATCTAAGTCATTTTTCTTACCCCATCTTATTTTCCTCTGATATTGAGAGAGTTCATGAATGACTGATTCACATGAATTGTTGTAACTGTATTATGATTAATGTCTGATTATAGTGTTGTTATAATTTCTTTCAGTTTCTATGAGATTTGAATTCAAGAGGTTCTTGTGTTCAAGTTTTTCCTCCTTAGGTTGCTGGAAGACCTGATGTCCATGACAGACCTCTACACTCTCCTCACCAAAGTATTCCCTCTATTCACCCTGACTCCAACTTACTGACTGAAGTTTAATCTAGACCTCAATTGCTTATTCATGCTAGTCCATATTTATGAGTTAGAACATTATTATCATTTATTCCTCTCCATTTGATCACCTAAAACTCATTTACACTCACATAAACTGATGGGTACTGGGCTTACCTTCTATGAAATCTAAAGGTGACTTCTAGTGCTAATATTTTTGGCGTCGTTGTCGGGGAACGAATTGAAGACATTTCCCTGGGTAAGAACAACAACACGCTTCTGATTCTGAAGGTGCATAAGACATCAAAACCATTGAAGATTGCAAATTGCACCTGGTGACTCCACTGGGGAGGACCTTGTTGAAAGAAACATGACCATACTGAAGGGGAAGATCAGGTATCAGTTTATGAGCTTTATTCATGAAATCTTGTTCTTGTTTATCAAATCATTTCTCTCTTTCGCTTCACATATAAAGAGGATTATCCTCTTCTTTGTCTATTCAGATGATAATAGGCCTTCATTTATTTATCCATCCTTAGAAAAATAAAACATGCCCTCTTTTTGTGTTGTAGATACTGATCTCATGTATTCACCTCTGCCTATTCATAAAAGTGAGATCTGTATTGCATCTCCTCTTGAAATTGATAACCCTTGTAGCCATGAGGAGGTTGAAAATAATTCATAGTCTTCTCAAATATCGTTACCCTTCATTATTCCTACTGAGCCTTGCCATCAACTCGTTAATCCTCATGATCAACCCACTACTTTTCAAATTGAAATAAAAAGTAAGTTGTTTAAACCTTTAAGGCTGCCACATGACCTTCATCCTTACCCTCGTTATTCCTTTGAGTATCTTTCTCCATTTTCTGGAGAGGATCATATTACAACTGAGAGGAATTTGGAGGCCTTTGAGATATTTTTCAATCAGTTTGAGATTGTTCATGAGGTTGTTCTCACAATCTTTTTCTGGAGATGTTGTTGTGTGGTTTAGATGTCTGGAAGTCGGTTTTATTGGCTCCTGGACCGAGCTATGCCATGCATTTTTATAGTGTTGGGGTGAGAACAAGTCCCTTGATCAATATTGGTTTGATTTTAATGCCTTGAGGAGAGGGGAAGAGGAAGCCTTGGTTGTCTTCAACAAGAGGTTTTACAGTGTTTATCATAGTATGCATATGGAGATCAGACCCACATATACTACCTCCATGGTGTACTATGTCATGGCTCAGCATCCAGAGCTGGTCCTTCTCCTGAGAGAGAGGAAATATTCATCGTTAATACACCTATTTGAAGATGCTGAAGAAGTCGAAGAGAACATCAGGGCTAGAAAGGGGGTTTATATGCAAGCATATCTTGAAAAATTGCATGTGCCTAAGGAAGAAGATTGTCAGCATGTTTCAGATTCTGAGCAAAAAGATAGTGATTATGAATCAAAGCTGGAACAACATCAAGGAAAAGAGACTATAGTTGTTGATGATCGAGAGTTGTTTTTGAAGGAGTAGGGAGGCTTTTTATTTGCAAGTAGAGATAAATTTATAGAGGAGTAGCTTGGCCTTCTAAAGCAGCTAGGATTCTGTCACATGATTCATGATCCTATGGCTATACACATGGAATTCCATGTTTTAGATTTTGAGGATTTCCAAGAGCATACCACAAAGCCTTTTCCTTTATACATTGAGGAAAAACATTGTGTGGAAATCCGCCATTTTGTGCCTACATAAGACAAAGGGGAAAGATTTCTCATGTTTCTTGTTTATGATGATTATGATTCTGATCCTTCAGAGAGTCATGAAGAAGAAGAGGGAGAATAAAATGTGTAGTTCATATCCTGCCTAGAGCTTGCAAATGAGCAACCATCACCTGGGATCAATTAGACTGCATCAGTCATTCACTCACCCATGCTTACCAAAGACATTCAACCATGTGTGAGCAGTTGTAAGACAAATCATTTTTCTGGTTACCAACCCATTGGGTTTTGTCATTTGCTCTATGAAACTGTAAGTGGGTACATGGAGTTTCATTTCCTTCATGTCTTGGAGCCGCTTAGCTTTATTTTGAATTCAACACTAGGAGGAGAGATGAAAAGCGAAATCATTTTGCTGTCACAGTTGCATTGTTTTTATTTGATTAGTGACAGAGTAAACAAGTTTGTAGCTAGGGAGTTGCTTGAATGGCAATGGTGGAAGTTGGATTTCACCTAGAGCTTTGTAAAAATCAATTAGTCTAGGAATGTACATAAATAAGCTCCTCCTGGAGCCCATGTATTTTCCTTTTGTTTTTAGGATAGTGTGTGCTTGTCAGCCTTTAATCCTCAGCAAGATGTTTTTTGAGAATGACTCCATAGCCCATTGCATAAGGTGACCAGAAATTCTTGTTCTTGGCAGCTCGCAGGGAGCATGCCATCCCCTGTGGAGCCAAATGTTATCACATATAGTTGTCAAGGGCAGTAGGTTGTCCAAGTTCACGGCCTTCACAAGAAACGTCAAAGAACAACATTTAGAGCAGTCCATTTCGGGCTCGAAATGCAAGCAACAAGCGAGATCGGCTTCAGTGGCGAACATTCCTGAGAATATCACATCGATGTTTCCCAGGAATTGGGGGTTCGAAATATTGTTAAAGTTGTTTGTCAAAGGTTCGAACTCGCGAAACTCGAAATCATTAGGAGCCGTTTGATTCAGAGGGACACATGGAACTATATCTGAGAAGTCATGGTTTCCCGAATAAGAGGTTTTAGCATGGATCATAACGCAAGTTCGCAAAGTGCAAAATCACGAAGCACCCAGGAATTGGGCCCATGATCATAGCCTATGATCATATGGAAAGAGGGGCCATAAAGAAGGGTAAGTTCCTATTGAGTGGTTGGAAACTAGGGTTTTTGAGGAAGCAATCATGGCCGTCAAATTCAAAGCAAGTCTGATTGTCGATCTGAATAAGGCCATTTCACAATTTCGGGCATCGAGATATTTGAAATCAAGTGAAGTGGAGACTCCTCAAAGACAAAATCCTGAAGGCCCTTTGGATATGAGCCCCAGGTCATGGACTGAGGTCGCATGCAGGATGGAACAATGGAGAGGAGTTGCGCCAAAGGCTGAAAGAACCTGTATTTGTCACATAAGAAGATCTACATGGCCTCGAGGTGTTGAGATTGACTCAAAGAAGTCATGGGCACAACCCTGAGCATTCATGGGTGTCAGGCCCTATACCGATCCTGATGAAGGTATTTAATGGAAATGGGGGA
>JASDQU010102666.1:273677-286484 GCA_032191745.1 Picea mariana
GGGGGGGGGGGTGAATCAATTGTTACTGTGCTTAAACAATTATGTTTAGTTTAAACTCCTTACAGAGCACTCAATGACAATCACAATAATGCATGGAAGTAAGCAATAGAACATTCAGCATCATTCACACATATGAGATACACAGAGACAGATATTTCCTAAGGAAACCCATAAAGGGTAAAAACCTCTTCTTCTTTATATGATAAGTAATCTTTACATTCTGTACATTATCATACTTATGAGAACCAACTCATAATGAGGCTACAACCTCTATTTTGCAAGTTGCTACTTGCTGAGAGCACCAACTCTTTAGATTCTCTAGCACCCACTAGAAGGAAGCACCGACTCCCTAGTTTCTCTAACACCAACTCCCTGGTTTCTCTAGCACCCACTAGAAGGAAGCACCAACTCCCTAAGAGTTCCAGCACCAATTGGATGGAATCACCAACTTCCAGTTACACAGGCACCGACCTGTATATCAGAGAACCAATGTTCTCCCTTGCACCACCCTGCACCCTGGTTTCTCTGGCTGCAACCAGATGGAAGATACAACTCCCTGTGTTCAAGCACCCACTTGAACC
This sequence comes from Picea mariana, assembly GCA_032191745.1. NCBI lineage: Eukaryota > Viridiplantae > Streptophyta > Pinopsida > Pinales > Pinaceae > Picea > Picea mariana. The sequence continues at coordinate 274,259 of JASDQU010102666.1, forward strand.
TTTGAGGACAACAATCCTCCCTAGCACCTCCCTACCACCCTGAAATATCAATCTTTTCTACTGAAACTTATTACAGTGAATTAATGTTCATCAATGGCTTACCAGGCTCATCACTGTTCTGCTACACTACTCTGCTCTCCTGTATCAGTGTCTCTCTACCTCCATCTTCTTGTGCTTTCTGATCTTCTGCTTTTCTCTACAAGTGTGCCTCAGCCTTCTTTTTTTGTCTCAGCTATACATCTATGTTCTTTGCTTCTGCTGCGCTTTATGCTCTACGTTCCATCTCCCTTGTATGCACCATTCCTCTTCTGTGCATTTTAGCTGCTGCACTCTGCCTCCTTCTACACACCTGAATGACTCTCAACCACAACACCATCTCTTCTTTTTTCTACATTCTTATAGTCTTTGTGCACCTTGTGCATGCTATCTACGCAATGCTTCTGCATGGTCTCCCCATGTCGAGTGCTCTGCCTGATCATCATTACAACTCTTCATCTTCTCTGGCAGTTAAACCCATGCGTCCATCATCATTGGGTGTTATTCCGAGATTCCTTAGCCTCTCCAGTAGTTGAGACTCTTCGTCTTCTCTGTCACAGTCGAGCTCATTCCCTCTGTTACAGTTCTAGGCTCCAACGGTCTTACATATGTCAATAGCCTCTATGAGCAATCTTCATGCCACTGGAAGATGCCTTGAGACTCTTCATTTTCTCTAGCGATCACCCTGAAGTCTTTCCGAGTCCTCTGACATAAACCATCAGTCGTTTCTAGTAGTTACACTGTGAACCTCCAATAAAACACATCAGCAACCAAATCCTAACCGATCGATTAATTGTGAAGAGAAACAGTAGCCCTTTGATCAGATTTCCAAGTATCTAACATCGTTGGATTACAAGCATAGGGTCTCATGTTTATTTCCCCATTTCACATTACGGCATTTTTGGCATTTTTGGCATTCCTTGTGGTGAAGTGTTTCGACACTCCAACTCTCGGTATCTGAAACCTACACCAAAAGGTGTTTTTCGCATTTCTGCATTTTGGCATTTCAACATTCCTTGTGGTGAAGTGTTTCAACACTCCAACTCCCGGTATCCGAAATCTACACCAAAAGGTTTTTTTTGCATTTCCGCATTTTGGCATTTCGACATTCCTTGTGGTGAAGTGTTTCGACACTCCAACTCCTAGTATCCGAAACCTACACCAAAAGGTGTTTTTTGCATTTCCGCATTTCGACATTTTGGCATTCCTATGATGAAGGGTCTCGACACTCCAAGTCACGATCGCCGAAATGGAGCTTGGTTGCACTAGCTCCTTCCTCCATCTTCCGCAGGTGTGACCACTGGCTGTGACCACAGCCTTATTCGAAACTGCATTTCGTAATTTCGCATTTCGTGAATTTGTTGTGAGTCACTTTGACTCTTCCAACTCTCGATCACAAAAACTCCGAAATGGAGTTAGATCAAAGATCTTATCATGATTTCGAAACTTCACGGGCCTTCATCGTGTATGTTTCGGGATTTCAGGGTTTCGCATTTCGCAACTTCAGGATTCCTGTGATGAAGAGTCTCGACTCTTGACTCCTCCAACTCCCGGTATCTGAAACTCCGAAATGGAGTCTTTGTTGATATGTCTGTTTCGGGATTTCATCGTTTCGCATTTCGCAACTTCAGGACTCCTGTGATGAAGAGTCTCGACTCTTGACTCCTCCAACTCCCAGTATCCGAAACCTTTGTTGATGTGCCTATTTCAGTATTTTGGCATTTCACATTTCGCAACTTTGGGACTCCTGTGATGAAGAGCCTCGACTCTTGACTCCTAGATTTTATGCTTCTGAATGGGATCCAACGATCACTTGTTGAACTTGCCATTGCCATGCCATTATCCCTACACTGTTGGTCATGATCTTTGCCATCAATGACAAGCACACTCTTGCACTCTGCGTGCACCTCTACACTATCTCTTCTGGTCTTCATGAGCTTGCTCTGTTGCATCTTCCCAAAATACTTCTGGTGCCCGCCTGGCACATTATACCCGTACTCAAGCCATCATTGCTACTGTACTTTCCATCAATGACAAGCATACACTACCTATAAAACATGCCAACACATGATCCTAGCACCCAGTACTGGAAAGGCTGGGGATGATTTAAAATAAAGAGAGGATTAACCCTCTATTACAGTTGCAGAAGACCAGGACATCTCACTAAGGAATGCCCTGGGAGAAGACCTAGTTGTCTTTGTTGTAAAGCTATGAACCATGAAGTATTGGATTTCCCTAGAATGATTGCTAAGGTTGAAAGAATGAATATGAACGAAGAAAACCCTAAGGTAGATCCAGAAACTAAGATTATGACAGAATCCCAGAAAGAATCAGAGAAAGTATTGCTACACATGAAAGAAACCCTGAATGACCACCAACATGTCAGATTATCAGAGATATTCAAAGAAAAAGAATGCCTTGAAGCAAGAATAGGAGACTTCGACATTGACTGTGTTCTAGATGAGGAAACACAAGTAAATATCATGACAGAGAAAATTTGGGAAGCTATAGGGAGGCCTGTTATGATTCCTTCATTAGGAGGAATAGGACTATTCAAAGGAAAGATGATAAACCTATGTGGAAAGCTCACCCGGATACCTATGAATTCCAATGGAACTTCAACAGAGGAAGATTTTGAGATTATTAAATTTATTGGGGACAGCACTCCATTTACCATGCTACTAGGAAAACCTTGGATTGAAAGAGATCAGGCTAGATGGAAAGAACAAGAAGAATTTTTAGAGCAGAATAAGAAAGAGTTAAAAGAATTCATGACTAGAAGGATTGCACACTTCATTGAAGAACAAAAGAATAGATCGAAGCTATTTAACACCAGAGACCCAGATGTCGAAGTTGCAAGAACACTGGAAGACCCACAGAATATTGAAGTACCTATTCTAGATAAAGAAGAAGGATCACCCTCAAATATTAGGAAAGAATCTCAAAAGCGCGAAGTAACTATGCCAAAAGAAGATAAGAATCAGAACAGAAAAAGGCATACCGAGACGAAGCTCACTGGGAAGAAGGATAGAAATCTAAGTAAGAAGAGAGCTAAGATTGACAAGTTGCAGAAGGTTCCAGAGGGAACCTCGCAAAAGGAAAAATTGAAAAATTGGAGCTTCATCGAGATATCAGAACAATGACACATGACACTTCACCATGGTGAAGCAATATATCCATTGGGGACATTATAACTGTTAGACCAACGCTCCAAATGAGTAGAAAGGAATTTATGGTCAGACAACTCGCCATCAAACCATTGGAACCGTGTGATAACGGACATAACAAAGTTAATGAAGGCTTCTAACCTGTTGCAAGAGATCTGTTGCCGAGTTACCTATTTATCCCATCACGCCATGCACCGAGAACAATTTTTCCAACCGAGAGTTTGAGCCCACAGACTAAGTTGATTTTTCATAGTGATCATCGCGCTCTTGCTCTCTATATCATTATTGTTTCTAAGTTACCCTCTGAACCCGAGATTGTTAACCCGGAGCATGTACGTCAGACGAGTTGAGCGCTGCAGAGAAAGTTTTTGGGGAAGTTCTAATCAACCTCATGACTGAAAGAGTCATGTTGATGTCTACAGGTGTACAAGAATCATCGACGAGAGGACTACCAGCCTCCCTGTCCAATGATCGCGGAGCCGGACCATCCCGACCATCATATGAAAAGAGAACCAAGCACAGGGATGATCTAGTGAATGCCAAATTGATCCCGACCATATTAACCGCCTATATACCACCTCTGAGTGGCACAGTAAATCGAGATAGTGTGCCCAGATATTTCGAATACACCTTGGTTACGACGTACCTCCCGAAGGTGATACGTGCAGTTCGAGCAGACCAATATAAGATTGCAGTGTTGAAGTTTAGTGACTTCAACCTCGGAGATCGCAAAGTCTATAACATGATCGCCCCACATAAGTACCTGAACAGAACTAAGGGTAAGAATTCAAAGATAATCCCCCAGTTGTGGACTATGAACCTCGTGCAGTCCACCCTATTGAATGTCATGAAGATTCCCCACTTTGGTAGACACTAGGAAGTCAATGCCTATGTCAAGTTGTTGCTTTATTTTTACCATGGCGACTGTTTGTGGCTAAACCACCATATCACAGTTGATCTGATGCTGATCAATTGGATCATAGGGTTGAGTATGCAAGGACCTAATCCACATGAGCTTTACCAAGGAAAATCCATGGATCGCGCTCTAGCACAAAGGATCAAGGACACCTATGGCAATGTCAAGAAGGGGAGGCGAGGCTATAAGGTATCTTCTATCTAGAGTGGCACAGTGCACCTCGCCTGTCAGTTTATTGCAGGGAAGTTAGTAAGAAAGAACCGACCTACCCAAGTCACCAATTTTGTAGTCGACCTTGCAGGGAAGTGCACAGAAGGCCTTCAAATGAATTGGGTGAAGTACCTAGTGAACCATTTGGAACTCGATTGTAGAGAAAAACAGGATCAAGAATATGAATTTAATTTCAGCTGGTTCTTGATCCTTATAGATTTTATTACCTGGGATATGCTGGAAGTTGCGACCTTCCCGGACATCGAGCCATTTGAACCGCTGGCCGCAAAGTTCGCTACCCTTTGGTATTAAAGTGATACGAATAAACAGTGGCAGTCAAATGTTGTTTTTCATACCTACTACAATCAGCTGAAGATATCATACAGTCTGAGCCTCGCATGACTATGAACACTGTACACCGGTTCAGGCCTTTGATGAAGTTCAAGGCAGATCAACATTTCATTTACATCACAGTGCGTGCCGATGAACACAAGCAACAACTTCAATCCTACTATAATTTGATGGAGGAGGACTTGGAGGAGATCACTAAGGAATGGTCGGTGAACCTCCTTATTCCAGCATACCCTGCGGAGATATCTGACATCGACATCCCAGAAACAGTGCAGGATACACCCAGACCTAGCAGGACAAACAAGACCGAAGAGGTCCAAGGATTAGACAGTTCATCTGTGAAGACTGCTTCCATATCACCAGAGCAAGGAGGTGATGGCGAAGAGTTAGATGAAAAATAAGTGGAACAGAAGCAAGGAGACTAGGTTGATCCCCTGAAGAAGAGGAAAGGTTCACCTCTGAAACCTTCCTCCCGAAAGAAATCGAAGGCCACCATGACCAAGATGTAGAGTGTCCTCACCTCCGATGACTTTGAATTCCTCATAGCAGACCTACAAGATGATTCGCTAGAAATAGCAGAGAAACAAGAAGCAAATCAAGAGGAGATTAATGATCGAATTGAGAGTGAAATCCAAGGGGTACAACAGGCCCTGCAGTCCAACCACGCAATCTCCACTGCATCAGGAGAACCAAAATTGGGAGGTGATCCAACCCAACTCCACCGCTTAGTCGATACAGTCGAAGCTCACCTTCGATCAGCATAGGAAGAAATAGAGAAAGCCACCCAAGCTTTGACACATGTACACGGAGTACTTGTAGAGAAACGTAGTGCTGCAGAATAGGAAAATCTTTCTATCCAAGTGAAGTTAGATGAAGAAAAAGCACAACTAAAACAAGAAAAGGATTAGTTTCTCTTGTAGAAACTCGAAGTAAAAGAAGTGGTCAACAAAGCACTTCGCTCTATGACAGTCTTAGAAATAAAGGCAGAAGACCGAGTTACACAATAGGTGAACCAGCTCACAAAATCCATCCAGCAGATTTGGAGCTACGCACTGTACCTGAGACCCCACAATATGTAAGAGACCAAAGAGAAGCAATCACCTGGAGCGTAGTTAAAAGGATAAAGGCTCTTACCCTGGAATGTAAGAAACTCATTGATCACACTGGCTAGACGTATGAACAAATCATGGAGAAGCTAGAACTGAAGGCACTGGAGTCGCAACTCCAAGAAGCAAAGTATCAAGCTGAAAAGATATAGGTGTAGTTGAAGCCCCTATCAGCTATGGAAAGAATGAAGCGATCCCAAGAGCAGTGGACCGCCCAGTAGCAGATCCACACTATCCAGAGCAGAGTTATGGAGGTAACTCAGAAACCCCAACCTGTACGAGAAAAGGCTTACCAATTGTTTACAAAGGTAGAAGGCAAGGAGCAGAGCTAGAGAAGGTTATCACTACAGCTAAACAACGTCTAGAGGGACCTATCAACGATGCAGTCATCCAAGAGTTCATTGAATGGGAGGCCATAGCACAACAACAAGTCAAAGCATCTCGAGCCAAGATCGAGGCGTTTGAAGCAGAACTAGTCAAACCAGAGTGACTCGGGACGAGTCATGGGTGAGTGTTGGGGGCATGTTGGCCCTTGACCAAGTTTTGAGGTTTCTTGGTCATGTTTGACCATTTTTCACTTCGACAGACTATCGAAGGCGAAGTGCAAGATGAAGTAGAGATCGCAGGATCTTGGCCCCTTTTTGGGTCCTTTTTGGGATTTGGGAATATGTAACGAGTATGGGAATGTCAGCCCATGGGTTTACCCATGCTTAGGCCTATTTTGTAATATATAAATAGATGTCTAGGTGATGTAAATAAAAGAGAAGAAGAAGAGGCATCTATCTGATGTTGTGTTAAGTGCAAGTGTGGTTTGTAAATGCTTTGTGCATACTGTGAGAGACTTGCAGAGCTAAGTGCAAGTGGTTGTAACAAACTGTGAAGGGCGTTGTGTTGTAACGCAAGGAAGAAGGATCTAGCAAGCTATGCAAATCTTCTATCCTATGCGGAGTAGGGTTCTGAGTATCTGTGCTTGTATCCGATTGAAGAAGCAAATAAAGAAGAAGAGTTGGTGGACGTAGCCGCAAGGTGGGGGTGAACCACATATATGTTGTGTTGTTCTGCTTTGTGCAATGTGTTGGTGTATTTATGTGTTATTCACTAAGTGATTGATATAGATAGATAGATTTGTTTATGATTTGTGCTTATGATTAATATGGATGCTATATATGACATAGGTGAATGTGCTTAGTGCTTGAATCTGCTAGATCTGATCCATTTATTTATGCTAAGCGCTTAAATACATTGGATTAGGGTGAATGTTGCGATGCTCTATTTTCTCTGCAGAGTAGATATTGGTTGAATAATGATGAACTAACGGTGCCAAGTGCTCTATCAAGTATTATAATCACAGATCTGTGTCTCGGCTAAGGTTGCAAACACTTGAGTTTGGCAACCACCCCTACCTCTACCTCGGGTGAGACTTCATCTGCTTCGCAGGTGTTGCTGAAAGGGCTGGTAGTTAGGGTTTTATTGGTGCTATGTTGTAGTGTTGAACCCTGGGTCTGCCCCTATGCCAACATTTCTTTTAATTCATCTTGAATTATATACAATTCCTCCATTTTTGTATCCTTAATCCATTTATCTGAGAAGAATTTTTCAAATTCTTCCCATGTGCAATGCCATCTAGTATTTTGATCAACACTCATCCACCACTTCCAAGATTCATCAAAAAAATAATTTCTTATCTTCGAAGGAGTCATATTATATTCTTTTACCAACCTCAACCATTCCATATGATGGATTTTATCTTTATCGTCATCTCCTATAAATTTAGGTATCTCCATTGATTCTTAATTGAGGTCTAATCCTAACCCTCAAATCACAACCTCCATATATTAAGGATAAAGATCTCAAATAGTTGTAATACTTGTTCCAATATTTTCCTATGTGTTATCTTTCCAATGTATTTTGAATCATCTCAATTGGACATTCCAATCAAAAGTTATGATATTTTTAAGTGAACATACCTTTGAAACCATAATTTGGAGTCTATCCTCCTGGCCAACCTTACTTATGATGTATCTCTGAAATTTAGGCCCTTCTTATTATAAAATTTCAACCTTTAGTACTCTTGAATTTATTATCTGCAATTCCACAGGTCTAACCAAAATTGTATGTGCCAAGTAGAAGTTATGGTAACTTCCCCACACCTTGTTGATTGGTTTCCCTTCTAGGAGAGCGTACTTGTAAAGCATGCCAAGAGCACAATATCTGATAATTGATTCTTAAACTTTCACCATAAATACTACAGACTATCCACTATCCAATGCAACTAGTCTCACTTAATTTATATACTCACTAAAGAAGATATCATTGTTTTACTTGAAACACTTGTTTGAGACTAGTTAATATGACTAGTCAGATACCTTATCTTACACAGGGTGTATCTACAAAAGTAGGATGATATAGAAGCTGAAATTTTTATCACAACTACCTTGATAATTTATATGAATATCCTCTGGGTTTCATGATCTGAAACATCACATAAAAAAAATTATATTGAAAATTCCTCTATAACTAAATTTAGGATGATTCCAAAATGATATCTTACACAGGATATATCTCCAAAATTATAAGGCCTCAGGAGATGAAATTTGAACCCCACGTACCTTGATCTGTCTACTAAATATTCACCGAGGGGTACCTTTTGGAACATCATAAAAAAAATTTTATAGAGGAAATTCCAAGGTATCATAGATGCAGTAGCAAAACCCCAAGACCTTGAGCTTTGATACCAAATGTTATGAACCAAATGCTTACAAATATCATAAAATAACAGAATTACACACCATGTATAGAATGTCAATGTGGATCACAAATCCAATATATATAATTTAAACAATAACTCCTTAAATAATAGGGTAACCCCCTCCAAATAACCAAATACCTTTCATACTTCACAATTCACCCCTCAATAATGAATAAATGATCTCTTATATACAACTATTCACACTTGCACATGAGGCCCCTTTATCACTAGGCCGACCCTATTACATATGTATTTACACATTACATGTACATTTAGGCTCATATATGCCCCCCCTTGGGTTCATATCATATACATTTAGCCATATATATGCCCCCCTTGGGTTATAACAGTAGTCGTGCCACTCCACATCATAACAGCCAGTGGTAAGATTTTCCATTGGGGAAAGAATCAATAGAAATATTTCGACGAGCTTAAATAGAAAATAAATCAAGCACCAATTCTCACATTGACTAACTTTGAGAAGCCTTTCAAAGTGGAAATGAATGCAAGTAGCTATGTTATGGAAGTTGTCTTGATGCAAGGAGCTAAGCCAGTATGCTATCATTTTGAGATGTTTCATGAGGGAGTTTTGAACTACCCTACATATGATAAGGAATGTTGTGACCTGGTTCAATTTGTTAAGAAGTGGAATCACTATCTAATGGGAAAGGAAACCATTATCCACACTAATCACTAGCCACTATAGTATTTTCAGACCCAAGTAAGATTTAACAAACCATACATTACAAGTGGATAGTGTTTTTGTAGTCATTTCATATAGTCATCATGTATAAGAAGAGAAACATTTATAAGTTGATAGAAATTGTTTCAAGGCCACCTACATCCAAGAATACAACTTTAGTAACTCTTATGTACATGAATCCTTTTACCCGTGATGCATACAAAGAGACATGCACAAAAATTGAGGACTTTAAAGTGGTGTTTCAACAGCTATAGGGCCAAATTTAGGTAGAATAAAGTGACGGTAAGGCTGATTATGATATCTAGAATGGGTTTCTCTACAAGATATATAAGCTCTATGTTCCTAAATGTGGATGATTGCATCTTATCATAAAAGGTCACACCTCCAAGGTTGAAAGACTTTTTGGTGTTGGGAAGATAATTGCGACCTTACAAAGGTATCTATATTGACCTAGAATACAAGAAGATGTAGTCCGGTATATTAGATGATGAATTCTTTGTTCTTCTAGCAAGCCCAGTAATAGAAAGTAAGGTTTATACCATCTATTACCTATACTCACTCGACCTTGGGAAATAATTTGTATGGATTTTGTGGGTGGTTTACCAACAACTTGGAAGGGACATGACTATATTGTTGTGGTAGTTGAAAAGGTTCAACAATATATGCACTCTTGTATCTTATAAAAATACCATAAAATGACAAGTAGCAATAAACACGTTCTTTGAACAGGTTTGGGTGCACTTTGGGATACCAAAGAGCATCATCTCAAATAGGGATACTATATTTCTTAGTGCCTTTTGGACTACCCTTTGGGAGAAGATGGATACTAAGTTGAAGATATCTACAACATTTCATCCACAAACATGTGGAAATATAGTAGTCAACAGTACTTTGGTACAAATTTTGAGGGGTTCCAATCAAAAGCATCTAAATACATAGGATGAAAATGTGATATACATTCAACACTCTTATAATAGAGAAATATATTCTTCTATTGGTAATTCTCCTTTTGATACATTCTTTGGGTATTTTTCGCCTTCTCCCTTGGATGTTGTCAATGGACATCAAGCAAGAGTGAGTAAAGACATCATGAGAGAAGCAATGAAAGTGGAGAAGTTTGTTCAAAAAAATAGGCAAATCCATTTTCAATTACAGGATATGTTGAAGAAGTCATAGAAATAGTACAAGGCTCGACATGATCAATAGAGAACTGAAAAATAATTTAAAGTGGGAGACAGAGTTTGGTTACAAATAAATAAGAAAATACTATATGGTCATGGTATGAAGATCAAGGCCTTGCAATATGGACCTTTGAGGTACTGGATAAGGTGGGTGATAATCCCTACAAACTCAGTCTACCCCCATATATGTGCATTTACTTAGTAGTGAATGTGGATAATCTAAAACTATATGAACCTTCCATGTTGGATCAGGAAACTAAGGAGCAATTCCTAACTACCATAGAGGACTTAGTACTAGAATCTAAGGCAAAGTTTGAAAAATATAGACTTTTGCAGAAGAAGTCCAGAACTATCAAACAAGGGCAGCATGACCTTTGGAAGATTGGGTTGAAAGGACAACTTTCGGGCAAGGAAACAACGGTACTCTAGGTAGAAGGTAGAGGAACATTTTCCTCACCTATTTTAGTAAAATATTTTGGGGACCAAAATCCTCCCAAAATGGGGAGGTATGATATGGATTGGATCATCATATCATTTTTCATCTATCTTGGTACTTTTTGGGTGGAAAAAATAGATAAACTGGGTTGTAGGGCCTATTTTAGTGGTAGGTCCCAATTTGGAAACTTGGGGTCCTAAAACCTTATAGATCCTAGACCCTCGATGTTATTCTACACACAGAGATATTTACAACATTGCTTAAATCATCTCAATCAAATCTCATATGAGGAAGTTATGTCTCTCGCAAGTCAACCTAACTTGTTAACCACCATGGTACAAGTAGATGCCATGTCAGCCCCCATTATTGACACATGTGGGTCTAGGCATGTGTGAACTTTCAAGAAGATTCTATAAGGTCAAAAACTCTAACTAATTAAGGGTTTATACATGCAAAAAACGCTAACCCTAGATGACTATCAGGCTACGTTAAATACCGGGTCGCTAGGAGCATAAAGGGTTCCATTCTTTAGCATTGTACTTGTTCCATAGTTGAGAAAAGCATCTAAGAGTGGTATTTGGAGAGCGTGATAGAGGAGGTAGGATATTTTGTAGTATCCATTCATACCATAATTTCATAGGTAACTTCATAGTGAGAGTCATTTTCTTTGTATTTGGATTTTCATAATTGAAGAAAAGAGAATGGAGCATAGGCCTCACCTTCTAGATGGATTTTCTCCCATATCGGGTTTCCCAGGATACATGGTGTGTTCATTGTGTGTACATTTTCTTGTTCTTTCATTTTTGTATTTCATTTATATTTATAAATATAAGAAAAAAGCTAGTAATAGTTAATCTAGAATCTAAGAAAAAAGCTAGTAATAGTTAATCTAGAATCTAAGAAACAAATTGCATAATCTAATATTTCATAACATTATAAGATATGTTGTGATGAACTATTCTAGTGGAATATCCATTGGGATTTATATATCACGTCGACATATAATGAATTCCATGAAGGATTTATAGTCAACCTAAAATGGAAATATTGGCGACTATTAGTCAGAAAATGTTATGTTCCAAATCCTTAAAATATAAGAATAAACCAGAAGTACACACCATGTACACCAATGTGACCATGGAGCACAAATACAATACATATAAGAGAGATGAGTTACACAATAACTTATTAAATAATAGGAGAACCTCCTCCAAATATCCAAATGCATTCATACATCACAAATCACATGTCCTCAATAATGAATACATGATCTATATATATACACATTCACAAACTACACATGAGGCCCCTTTACTATTAGGCTGACCCTATTACATATACATTTATACATTACATGTACATTTATCCCCA
>JASDQU010102666.1:287219-318583 GCA_032191745.1 Picea mariana
TCTTCATTCCATTGATGATTATCCATCCATCCAAAATCAATTGTTTTCGGTCTTAATCCTTCGTGGCTAGTTATTGTGTAATTTTGCTTCCTTTGATTCCAAGTATTGTTGTTGTAAATTCTCCAATTTGTAGTGGTTGTTGGTATCTGAAAATAGCTTTTTGAAGAGTGGTTTTGTGATTCCTTGTTCCATGAATATTGACAATTATTCCATCTTCTTCCTTGATAATGTTGATATCAACCTTCTTGTATTACTTGACATATTTCTTAGTAATGAGGGTGTCGATATGGTTTCACATTTGATTATTTTCCTTCACTCTACACATGCATTTCATCTATCTTATTTTCATAGAAAATGGCATCCTCTATCCTCTTTGATTGGTATTTGATTACTCTATCCTTGGAGAAAATACCATCATAATTGGCATGTACATCCTCTAAACGAAGTTCAACTTCTTCAAGTATCTTTTGGTAGCCTTCTTGAATCTTGTCTTATTTCTCCTTTTGAAGCTGCAACATCACCCCATTTATCAAATTATGATGTCCTTCTTCAATTCTRGATTACATTTATGATTTTACCTCATCATTAATTAGTGATTCCTCACCCTTCGTGCRAATTTCCTCTTCAAATATGTTGGTATATCTTCATCCAAGATCCTTGTTTCTTCCTTATTTTGACAACTAGTCTTTTCTTCTTTCAATATATTAACCTCATCCAGTAGTTTTTKATGATGGTTTCATAATCTACATATCTCTTCATCTTTCTTTTTCAATTATTCCCTTGACTCATCATTTTCCCACTTTCCTTTGATAGTCCTTCCTTGTTTTAACTTTTGAACTTATTTAATGAGTGCTTCATTAAAGTCTTGTATCTTATATAGTTCATCACTCTTATTCTTGATCCTTGTCTTCCATGGACTATATCTCCAAAATTATAGAAAACCAAAATCTAAAATTTGACCACCCTATACTATGAAATGTTTCCTGAGTCTCCATAAAATTTCACTATTTGAAACCTACCAAAAAATAAGTTATAACAAAAATACCAAGATGATTTTCTTGAAGCAATAAAACCCTACAAAAAGGACTCACAAAAAATTATATGGTTGACAGAGATGATTGGGATGACAATGTATCTATTGTCTTATGGGAATAAAAAACTACATACAAGAGGTCAATTGGCCAAAAACCCTTTAGACCGGTACATGGAAAGAATCTATTAGTCCCTATACACTTTTGAACTTATGCAAAAGAGTAGCTACAGTACTACAGTATAACTCAACCAAAGCCAAGGAAAAATGACTACGTCATTGGACTAAGCTCGAGGAAGAATTCATGACTACACTCCACCATCTAGAATTTCAAAGAAAACAAAAAAAACATGGCATGATAGAAATATAAATAAAAAAGAAATAGATGTTGGAGACTTGGTTCTTTTCTATGACAACAGAATCAAAGGAAAACCAAGGAAACCGGAGGCAAGCTGGTTAGGCACATATGTAGTCAAAGATGTAAGGTAGACTAGAGAAATGCAATTAATAACTCTTCAAGGGAAGCTCCTTAACAAGGTACTCAATTGTGCTCACCTAAAGAGACATACATAAAAGAATGAAAATAAAGAAAGAAAGATAAAATCCCAATGGTGAAAACCCTTAGGGGTGCCACTAGGAGGGAATCTATTTGAAAACTAGTTTAAAAACAAGTTCTTGGAAAAACAAGTTTAAAACTAATAAAGATTCTAATCATGAAAACCCTCAAGGGCACCATTAAGTGGAAACTTACTTGAAAACCAGCAAGTCTCACAGGTAGGTTCTTGAAAAAACAAATCCCACTAAAATGATTAGTTAGGAAAAAGTCAGGTTAAAAACCATCGAAATATGGGGATTTATGCCATGGTCCTTAATCAACCTAGAGCGATAAGAAGCATAATAGTCCACAAATCATGATAGTTGACTAGGACTAAATGAGAAAAGAGGATGGATGAAGTAAGGAAGAATATTGATGAGAAGAGCACCAACATGATATACATAATGAGGAGAAAAGGAAAGAGGAAGAGAGAAACCTTCCAAGATATTTGCAAGTCCTAGTTGACCAATGGCGTCACAAGGAAGAATGGATAAATCCAAGTGCATCAGTCATCATCAAGTGGATAGATGAATGGCCAACGGAGATAAAATTTGATTGAAAATCAAAACCAGTCAAGTGGGATAGAAGAACCAACTGTGAGATAGTTGACTGCATGAGAAACTTTCTTCGATCACATGAAAAATACTCAATATGTGACATTAATGAACCCCACCACTTAAATGACAAGAAAATGAGAAATCAATGTAGCATCCCATCCAAATCGCCTATAAATACAGCCAATGTGAGCACAAAAACCTTTGTATAAGTTATTCTCTAGCTAAGTTTTATAGATCCCTGCCACACTAGTTGGCCAAGAAACTACTCAGATCACTAGTATACTATCAAACCTAGAAGAAAAAATGTCACCTAAGATGAGAATGGAAATCCCACCTTTTGAAGCACCAAAATCTAAATTGGTCGAACCCAGGACCAAAAATAGGTTTGTCAAACGACTAGCATCAGAGTTGGAGGCCTGAATGAACAAGATCTAAAAAGTAATAATGGAAGAGATAGACTAGAAGAAGCATTGGCTCAACTTCAAGAAATGGGCCATAGTCAGTGGAAAATGGAGGTATGATACCCTCATGTTATAAATAGAAAGGATTGGATCTTGTTTGAGTGCACCCTAGGTGGTAGGATTCAATTTCTAGAAGGAAGATGCAGCCAAATTCATAGTCAGACGATATCATAAAGAGCATATTTGGTTTGACCTTCCTATAGCCATTATATTTGGTCTAATCTATAAAATTACAGGGATTCCAAGTAAAGGAGAGGCCATCCCCAAAATGAATGACCCATCGGCCTGGATAGAGATATTCATTGGAGGAACAACTACCAAGAATTCAAAGGGGCTAGTAATTATCGAAATACTAGAAACACGTGTCAAGTGGAAATGTGTCATAGTCACCCTCTGCTTGACTATTTATGGTCAAGCATTAGATGTTAATCTCAATATGTTGGAGGTTATATTATATATATTCGAGTAGGGAAAAACGTTCAACTAGGTTGAACATGTGATCGACATCTTTAGGACCAATTGTAAGGAGTTTCAAGAAGTTAGGAAAGACATAAGGTACCCATCTCTTCTTATTTGAGTTGATATGTCCTAACTGAGCCCAGTCAAGGAGTCAACATTTACCCCACCATGTGAACCAACAATGTGGAACTTCTAGTGCTTTTAAACATGCTAAAAGGGCCCTACCTCTAACAATGCACATTCATCTAGGATTGGATTTTACCAAAGTGTGGTTTTCAAGGAGTATGGGGTGACCTAAAGAGATCAACTATTATCCCACAGTCGAGGATATTTTTGAGGAAGTTTCAAGGCAGTCAAACACTATAAAATGAACTCCCCAAATGACCAAGAAAATTCCCTTTGAGATAGTTATGCCCCTGTAAGATAGAAATATAGAATAAGAGAAGGATGCAAAAACATATACCATGGTCGTTGTGGTACAAGTCATGTCATCAATGAAGTCTCCAATGGAGAAGTTATCTAGTCAAAAGACCAAAAAATAGAGAAGGAAATAAGAATTTGAGTCGAGCGTCAGTCACCTAAAGACAATTTGGAGACCTTTCTCTAGGGAGTCTGTTAGCTCGAAGTTAAAGAGCCTTGACTAAAGAAAAAATTGGAGGAAGTGGCCCAACAATTATTCACCACAGAAGGTGAAAAAAAAGGAAATCTCACCAAGGAGTAAGCTTGTAAAATAAAGCAAGTGATGGAATCAAGAATCGGGCCTCAGTATGTATAAGCTCTCGATTAGGCCAAAACAATGATTTTCGATGTATTGAAAATAAAAATCATAGTTGAGAAGCAAATGAAGATTGACTTGGAGAGGATTTGACAACACAAGTAGCAGAAGGGGTTGAAGCAACCACAAGGGAGAGAAAGAAGAAGAATATTGAAGCTATTAGAATTAATTTCAAACCTTCTTACCAATACAATCCCCAATTGATTTGACCAAAGATCCTTCTCCATAGAAGGGGATTCCTATAGTCCAAGAGGTGCAACAACAAAAAAATTTGACCAAGCAATAGGTGCAACAACAGTAGCTTCAATAACAACAAAACTAGTGGCTAAGAAGGAAACAAGATTAGTCATATGTTAGATGTATGGGATGACCTGGATTCTACCTTAGTTCTCCAACAAAACCCTATTCACCATCGGCCCTTCTGGTAAACCAGAAGGCTACACTGTACACATAGTGCATAATGCAGTCTCACCTGAGATGGCTTATGGGGGACTACAGGACACAAATGTCTGCAGTCATGTAAGGGATTGGGAATGTTCTACTTCTTCTACTTTAGCATGCATCATATTGTATACTTAATTATACCATTCAACTAAAGCTAACAGTTACTTCATTCTGCATTATTAGTATTGCGTGCTACAAAACACTATTCTATCCATACATCATTCATTCATAAATTGAAGAAACGAAAAAAAAATCATTCAAACATATCACAACACATGATTTTACCATGTTTCACCCCCACTAGGCTATGTCCACAAAGATATTATACTTCTTATTATTATTCTTCATCAAAATATCGTTGTGCGCATTACATCATGGGATTATAATGGTGCATGAGGCTGACCAGTGTCGCACCAAGATCCACACCTTGTGACCTAACCCTCAATTACATCTCAACATTGACTCCATTTGAGCTCTGCAGCTCTCAACAAAACAGATACTTCAACTCAGACTCAAAAATACGCTCAAAGTACTTTGCTCCTACAAAGTGATACTCAAAAGATAAGATACCTCTAACTATCTCATACATCCTCTATTTATACAAAAAGGTGGGTAAAACCCCTTACATCATGACTCAAAACCCTAATTCCAAGTGGACTCAACTTGTCCACTTTCTAACTTCCATCTACACGGTTGGTCTTCGATCCAACTGTTCCTTTCTTTGACTCTGCGTTGATCTTCCTTCATTTCTGGTTCATTGCTTCCTTTTCCCCTTGACGCACTGCTTTTCCTTCTTTCCTGGTGCATGTTAATTCCTTTGGTCCATTCCATAGCTCTTGGCCTCATTTACTGCATTGAACCCCAAAATTTCTTGCTTCAACATGCCCCCAACACTAATCTGTGGCTCGTCCTGAGCCACTCATGTAGTGTATGCCTCCTGCACATATTTCTCCAATACTGGAACTTCTTTGTGATTCCATCTACTTGTATCTTGTCCTACGCACTCTTTTCTCTCAGGGTCTCCACCACCTGCGTTGTTATGTGGTCCTCCGGCATTTTTATGCTATCAGAATGTGCCTGTTCCAGCCTTCTTTTCTCTATCTCCAATTTTGTTATCATCTTCTCTGGTTTCTCCTATAGGGGCTCCAGTTAAGCATGTATTTTATGTCTTTCCCCTTGGATTGTCTTCAGATATGATTACATATTTTTCATCTCCTACACGCTTTTTAGCCTATCTAAAATACTCATCGTCTTTTGTCTCTGCTTCAAATCCTAGACTGCAACATTCATCTTTTCTTCCCTCTGATCCAAATGTTGGATCACTTCGTCTTCTATTAGGATCATCCATATATGTGTGGTCCTTTCATAGAGCTCTTCTACTTCTTTTACTTCCAGCGCAATATTGTGTGTTTATTATGTTGCATGTAGCTCCCTCTCTGATCTTACCTCTGGAGGGGTGGTTGGAAGCAACTTCCCAACCAATTCTACAATCTTTTGTTTCTACCCTTCCATCATCTGTGCTATCCTCTTTATATTTTCTTCTGCACTGAGTTCTCCTGCAAGTTCATTGTCTAGGATCATTTAGAAGAATTCCTCAAGTATTTTCTCTAGTTTTTTTGCACGTTGTTTTTTCTCCTCACATTCAATCTGCACTTCTTTGATGACTGTCTATAGCACCTCCTTCTCTACCTTGGCTATCTCCAAGTGTGTCGCATACATCCTCGCCCTTGATTGTGTTTCTTTTGCAATACTCATCTACAACTTATATAGTGCCTTGGTTGGAATCTTGGATAGAGCCAAATCCAAATGTTTGATATCCTTCAAAGGATTTTGTGCGGTATCTTCATCTACTTGTAGCATGCTTGGGGTTATCTGGAACATTGCGCTTTGTTATGAGGAAAATATCTCCATATATAGGGTAAACCACAATAGATGGAAATGACTGTATAAATCAACTCTCTTCTCAAGTATTCTATATAAACAAATATGCTAGAAAGACAAGATAAAAGGCCTACCTCGTCTTGACGTTCGATGAAGTCCACCGTTGAGAACTTGACCCAAAGAAATGCACCTGTAACTAGTCCTCAACAACCAAGAAAAGAAATCATATGGTGATACCATATGATGTTAGCACATTTAATAGCATAATCCATTAATAAACACGACAAATACTCCCATGGAATAATAATTCAATATATTTGCAAGATATCAATTGGATGGGAAAAGAGTATTTCTATTAATATATAATCAACATAAGTGAAAATGTTACAGACTTCCGTGTAGGCACAGTTTAGAACTGGGAAACTAAGTTCCTTCCAGTTGGGCCTCCACCACTTCAATCATCCACCAAAGGCAAGCTCATAACATAGAAACAATGAGGTTCTCAATCAATAAGGGAAGAGCTTGGGGGTTGAACACTGTGTTCAGACTTAAAGGACAAAGGGATGAAGACTCAATATGAAGTAAATAATTTCTCTAGAATAACTTTGTTCTCAAAGTTGAATTCTTTCTCCTCTTTCCATAGCTCGTAATTGGCCCATTTATAGCCTTCAAAATGGAACTTAAGGGCCGAGTCGAAACGTTTCAAGTATGTGGAAGGACAAGGATCATAGATCTCTTGTCGTGACATGGAAACCGGACATTAATTTTAATTTTATGGCACAAATCCCTATGTACGTAGGTTGTAGTGGAGCAACCTGCGTATACACATGATGTATAGTAGGCAAGATGCGTACATGTGGAAAAATTTGTATTTTTGGCTCTGGATTTTACAAACAGGGAAGATAAGTCTGCATGGGGAAATGGAAAAAGGCCTTTTGTGCAAGATTGCATAGGGTGAGGAAAATATTTATATAACATATGCCCCATAATGTGTGAGGCCAGAGGAGTATATGTGATGGCCGAAATACATTATAAAAACCCAAAAGTGGAGTGATGGGGAACCAGCTGGAAGTACTAGTTGCTCATTACATTTTGCACTGACTTTGCATACATTCAAATGCAAAAAACCAGAGAATACAATAATGCCACAATAAATCCTTTATCATAACATAACTGCAATAATTCACCTGAATCAGTCAATCATGAACTCCCTTGGTGTAAGATGAAAATTAGATGGGGTAGGAAAACTGTCTGTCATGAAACAAGAGATCTTACATACAGATGCATAACCAGAGAACTAGAGTGTCTGCTAAAACATTACAATCAGGAGCTTTTGCTCTACCATCGATACCTTCGAATATGCAAAAACTGAGTACATATACTTGGGAATATTTTCCCAACAGAGGCATGCTCTCCCTCCAAGGCATAGTGTCTCTTCAATTGATCTTCGGGTGGAAGTCTTTCGTCAGACATCTCCTTAACTTCGCATGGCCTTTGCAGGAGAGGTAGCTGAAACATTAAAGGACAAAATGGCGTGTGCAGACTTCTTTGTCTAATTGAGGACTTCGGCATGGCTTCTTTGGAAACATCAGTACACATAACCCCTTCGAGCAGACTGCTTGCCAGACCCTCCATACCTCACACTCAATGAATGAAAGGAGGTTTCAACCACCCATTCTTCCTTTATTTACTCCAAGCGGAAACCAGGAGTGAACTCGTATCCGATGGCACCTGGAAATCGCGATGATCCTTAAGATGACTGGACTTGATGTTTTTGGTCCCTTTTGCTTAGCTCTTTTATTTCCCAAGTGACCATGGTCCGTGACCCTGCTTTTATTCCCCTAGAGGCTTTTGGCATTCGCGAATAGGAAGGAGCTGATCGTTGCTTATCATAGTTATGATGGGCGAAATGCCAAGATGGCTCAAATGGGTGCCACACGTCCTTCAAATCTGACGATCCTAAACTCACCCGACGCTGTTGTGGGCCCCAGGCCCTAGACGCTCTCACTACTTACGCTTCGAAACTGCGATAGGAAAAAAGGCAGGGAGCCTAATCGCGCGCCAGGTGTCCGTTTCAGATGGACGACTAAGACTTCCCCTTGATACTGCGGGCCCGACTCTGAGCACTATCGGCATTTTGGGTTTGGGGTTTCGAGAGGTGAAGTGACGAAGAGCGCCTACCCCTCGAACTCCCGAATGCTGACGTGACATGGATGTGTGCGACGCATCCTTCAGATGAATGGCCCAGATAATATTCGTTATTGTAAAGGGGGTTGCCACCATTCTCAGGCTCGCTTGATGTAACCTGGCACTAGGACCGTGGGCTTGGCTTTGAAGGGTGCTTATCAGCATTTTTGGGTTCGGGGTTTTGAGATGTGAAATGATGAGGGGTGATTTACCCCTCGAACTCCCAAATGCCGATATGCCGATGCAACTGGATCCTGCGCCATGCATCACTGGATCAGACGACCCAGATTTAGTTTTGAAATATAGGAGCTTTCTTTGACGCTATATATCAGGTAACTTGGTAGCCCCGAAATCTCGATGACTGTTGATCTGCTTTGTGGATGGATCTCGGCTGCCGACAGCAAAACTTAGCCTGCTCGCTTGACTCGTAACCAAAAAAGAGATCCTTTAGTACTGCACTTGGGTGCTTCCCGTGCATCCTGCAGACCTGGGTACCTTTGCACCTAGGACAAAAAATGTTGCTAACATTAGGCTCCATAGGGGATAGAGTCATCCCTGTGATGCTCTAAGAACTCCTTCTGCAGCTTCAATGCCTTGCTATTGGGCTGTGGAGTCACTTATTAAGCCGAAAACATGAAAAAAAGAGAATAAGCAAAGAACCAAAATACAATATTTACAAACAAAGGAGCTGTCTAAGGCTCAAATAAAACATTTCTTTAGAAAATGCCCATTCACTGGGCTGTTGAAAACCTCTTCACCCTCCAGATCTTGCAGCATGTACGTGTTGTTTGAGAAGACCTTTGAGATTTTGAAGGGGTCGATCCAAAGGGCATCAAACTTGTTGTGTTTTCCCTTATCCTCTCTGGGTGCATCCCACTTAAGCACCAAATCCCCAATCTTGAATTCCTTCTTCCTGACCTTCCTGTCAAAATCCTGTTTGATCCTTTCTTGATGACTAAGAGTTGCGTTCCTCACCTGTTCCCTGATCTGTTGCACTTCCACTATCTGGTGAATCCTTCTAACCATGTGATCTGGCTCTCCTTCCTGATCCTGAAAGAATTTTTCCACAGGTAAGGCAAGCTGAGTGGGAAAAACTGCCTCTGTTCCATAGACCAACTGAAAAGGTGAAGTGCCCAGGGATTTCTTTATTGTCACACGATTATCCCATAGAGAAAATTTCAAATTTAAATCCCAAGCTCTTTTGTTGTCCTCCAACAGTCTTTTGATGATTCTTAGTAGGATTTTGTTGGAGGACTCTGCTAAACCATTACCCTGGGGATAGTAGGGGGTGGAGTGAACTAGCGAGATCTGGAACTGCCTACAGAACTTAATTAGAGGCTCAGATTTGAAAGAAGCAACATTATCAGTGACGATTCTGCTGGGACAGCCAAATCTGGCTATGATATCCTCCAGGAAGCTGATAATTACTTTGTGTGATGCATTTCTGGTGGGGACAGCTTCTATCCACTTGGTGAAATAATCTGTTGCAGTCAGGATCCATCTGTGTTGACCACTTGAGGGAGGATGAATTTCTCCAATGAAGTCCAACCCCCACTGCTGAAAAGGTGTTGAAGATACTATAGGCTTCAATGGCAGCGGTTTGAGTTGTTGTTTTCCTGAGAACCTTTGGCATTTGATGCAAGCTCTGATTTCTCTGCAGACATCAGGGAATAAATTAGGCCAGTAATATCCAGCCCTAAGGATCTTATGAGTTGTGGTCTTCCAGAAGTGATGCCCCCCACAAAGGCCTTTATGGAAATCAAACATAACTTTCTGGACTTCTGGTGGGTTCAAACATCTCAGCAGCATCCCCAAAGGATCTCTCAAGTACAAGACTTGCCCAATGAGGCAATATCTGACTGCCTTGAGCTTTAACTATCTTGCCTTACTTTTACCCATTCCATCTGGGGGCTTCAATTCCTTCAGAAAGTATAAATTGTCATGATACCAGGCACATTCTTCCAGTGAAAAGTTGTCCTAAGAGCGTTGGTTGGGCGACTCGGCTTGCTGAGTTCCTGGGCAAGTATTGATGAAACTGACCCCCAATGATTCACAATTGGATTCAACCAGTAGCTTGGCTAAACCTTGCCCCTTAACCAACTTGGTGGGTTTTATCTCCAAGTCGAATTCCAGGATTCTGGCGATCCATCTGCCTCTTCTCCCATCTATATCAGGCTGCACAAGGATGTCCTTCATAGAAGCCGAAGGAACGTATGCGGTTACCTTTGAGTGCAAGACATAAACTCTAAAAGCTTTGAGAGCTTTCACTAAGGCATAGGCCTATTTCTCCATGATTTCATACCTGATCTCTGCGTCTCTTAACGCTTTGATGAAGAAGGCAATGGGCTGCTCTCGCCCTTCCCCATTTTTTTTCAATAACACCGCTGCGACTGTATCGAAAGAAGCAAAAGAAAAAACAATGAACGGTTTGGAATAATCAGGACTAATCAGCACAGGTGTCTCAGTTAGTGCCCTTTTTATTTGGACAAAAGATTCCCTGGGTTCAACGGTCCATTTCACTTCGCTTCCCTTTCTGAGCATGGTTGTGATGTGTTTTACCAGTTCAGCGAAATTTGAGACGAATCTCCTCAGGAAGTTAATCTTTCCTAGAAAGGTCTGGACCTCTTTTTTAGACCTGGGAAGTGACAGGGTTTGAATTGCCTCCACTCTGCTAGGATCAATTCTTACTCCTTCCGCTGATACTATATGACCTAACAGCTTGCCCTACATCACAGCAAACAAGGATTTCTTGGGATTTAGGGAGAGACCAAACCTCCGGCATTTCAAGAAAACTTTCCTTAAGTGATGGAAGTGCTCTTTATCAGACCTGGAGAAGACTGTGATGTCATCTAGGTAGATCACTACAAACTGGTCTTTCTCTCCGATGAAGGCTATATCCATGGCTCACTGAAATGTTGCTCCTACATTCATTAGTCCAAATGGCATTTTGGCATACATGAATGTCCCCCAAGGAGTGGTGAAGGTTGTTTTTTCCCTGTTCTCAGGCATGACCGATATCTGATTATAGCCAGAAAATCCATCGATCATGGATATCCTGGATGCACCAGTTACCCTCTGCAGTATGTGTTCCATCTTAGGTAGGGGGTAATTGTCTTTCTTTGAGCTCCTGTTCAAGTTCCTGAAATCAACACAAAGCCTGATTTCTCCACTTTTCTTCCTCACCGGAACCAAATTGGCCACCCATTAGGAATATCTCAAGGGGATAATGATCTAGGCTTCTAGCAACTTCTTCACTTCTTTCTCCATGATAGGCAGCAACATGGGATTTATCTATCTTAGCTTCTGCCTAAATGTCTTAGCCTCTTCCTTCAGTGGGATCTTGTGTTCAATGACGGATATGTCATACGTCTTGAGGTCTTCGTAGGTCCATGCAAACACATCAGCGAACTCTTTCAGCAACTCAATATATTCAGCCCGTTGTTCTCTGGTCAAACTGCTTGACAACTTGACGAACCTAGGCTCCTCCAGTGTGCCAATGTTGCATTCGATTGTATCAACATCTTCATTTGAGACCTTACCCTTTACTGCCACATCATTCCCATCGAACAATCTTTCTAAAGGGACTAGTCCCCTTGGAATGTGTTTGCTAGGCAGCTGGATAATCTGGTGATTAACAATCTTATTTAAAAATACCTCAAGACGAGGGTCACCTTCCAGGTCAGGATCCTGGTCAATGTGCAACGCAGAAAATTCATCAACATATTGGAGAAAGCTTTCAATTTCTGGATCATCTTCGAATACCTTCCAATGCTTAACATTGTCTGGTACAGAGGGCCTATATTTTATCTCAGCATCACTTTTAAACATAGGCAGCAAAGGAACCTTGAGCGAACTAGCTGAGACGGCTAAAGAATAGGCTAAAGTATTTTCTCCCCTTGGAATGAAAAAAATGTTAAAAGCCAAGAAGAAATTATTAATCAGGTCCCACACTTCATTTCTATAATTTATGAGCCGGGGATTATTAGCACGATAAGCATTTCTGACTTGCTGAACAATCAACTCAGCATCTCCAAATATTGCTATCTCTTTAATTCCCATTTCCTTTGCAGTCCTCATACCCAGAACAAGAGCTTCATATTCTGCCACATTGTTGGTGGTTTCGAATTCCAGCTTGTATGACAGGGATATGGCCTCCTGACAAGGTGATATGAAAACCACTCCAGTGCCAGTGCCTTCGCTAGAAGAAGCTCCATCGAAAAACATCTTCCACAGAAAGGGGATTGGAGGGGGAGTCGGATAGACAAGACTGGGATGTTTTCTGACTTGGAAAGGGTCTTCAGGAGCATCAGTGAGCTGCAATAGGCTAGACCCCAAATCGGTGTCAAGTGCAAAGATGGGGTGATTGGTGGGGTTTGCTTCATCGCTGACAATGTAGGCCAACTGGGCTTCTCTATACAGTCTCCTTTGTTCCCCTCTGAATACTAGAATGGTGGCATACGTGAGATCCATCTGTAATGTTCCCCCAACATTTTTTATCCAAGATCTAGAAAGCAACATGCCGAACTTGGGGGGGACATCAGCTACCACAATATCCATGACCATGCTCTTCATGGGCAACTGAAATAAGGAAACCACCAGGTCTTTGATGACTCCCGGACACTGCACCCTCCTTGAGTCGAAAGAGTACAACTCATGATAAGTTTTTGTCACCTCCAGTCCCAATTCTTCCATTACTATTTTTGGAATAAGGTTATGGGAAGCCCCTGAATCCAGGAGGCAGTTATGCAGCACTTTATCATGTATGTTCAGGGATGTGTAGAAGGGAGGGGATGAGTCATCTCTATCTTCTACCATGGGCCCTAAGACAACTGCTGTTTTTTCATCTTGGAGATTTATTGAGTCAGTGGAAGGCTGAGGGGGGTCAGACTGTAACAGCTTGGAGAGAGACCTCTTGAAATCTTCATTTTTGACTAGTTCAGATAGGGGTACAGGGATTCTAATCTTCTGAATCTCATGCTCAAAACTGAAGGAAGGAACAGGCTTAGGAACTTCCCTTACCTCAGTGACAGGTTCCTTGGCTGTTGACGAAGCACTTTGAGCTTTCTTTTCTTTGGTAGCGGCTGTTGTAGCTTTAGAAGGCCTCTCTGCTATGGGGGACTGATCCTGGTTATCCAAATTCCCTTCTTTCTTTTTTTACCTGAGATTATATCTGTTAGGTGTGTTGCTAGCTCTTTCCCCTCTACTCAACTCGTTGATTTGAGTGTTGATAAGGGATTCTTCATACGCAGATTGAGTCAAATGAGGAAATGGGGAAGTGTCCTCGATGCAGTGGATCTCAAGGTCGAGTTCATCCACCTCCTCCCCCTCTTCATGAGAAAATAAGTTGTTCAGGAGAGGGGTTTGAATTCTCTGATCATCTCTATCCCTGCTCCTTTGTTCCCTAGGAAAATCCTGTGGCACATTGTTATTAGGCTTCCTAAAACCTCTACTATCTATATTTTGGGGATTTATTTAGATGGATTTTCCTTCTAATTCCCACCTTTCCATCCTGGCAGAAAGTGATTTTAGTGCTCTTGATGTCTCATCTGTCTGAAGGGGCAGGGGAGAGGAACTGGATGGGGAAGCTTCGGGCCTCTTCCTGGATATTTTTTTACCAGCAGTATTCCTGAGTCAGTCAACAGCCAATATGTTAGATTCTACCTCCATGGATGCATCTTTCATGTGGACCAGCGTAGTGGCTCTCCTTTCCCTCAATAAGAGGCAGAAATCAGGATCAAAGGCGCTAGCATAAGTGATCTTTGCAGAGGCTTCGGAGGGTTTTATCTCAGCAGGGATTTTGTTGTACATTTTATTGAATCTCTTGGAGAAGTCGGAGACAGACTCCCCTTCTTTCCTCTTCAAAGACCCAAACTCTATCATGTAATACATGAAGTCTTTTTTATCTCCCCACTGTCTCAAAAAGGCACTATCCAAAGCTTCGATCCCATTAATAGACCCAGGAGGCAGGGCTTTGAACAATTTTCTAGCTTCACCTTGTAGGCTGTGGACAAAAATCCGCATCCATACGTCTGCATGCATGATGACATTATCATCTGTAAAACTATAAAAGGCTTCTAGGTGTTCTTCTGCAGATATGTCCCCCTCGCCTGTAAACTTGGGCAGCTGCTTGAGGTAACCATCTGCTGGAAGGGCATTAAGAGGCTGAGGTAACACAAGGGGAGCATACCTAGCGGCTATAATGGCCTCCATTCTGGTCATAGGGGGATTCACTCCAACCATAGGGATATTATGTAAAGGGGAGCTCAGAGGAGAAGGAGCTCAGAAAGGGGATACCAGGGATGAGCTCCTAATGGGAGTGGGAAACAATAGGGGGTTTAGTCAGAAGGATAGCGAGCTTAAGCCGGTGGATGCATTTCTTTGTGCAGAAGCGGAAACAGTAACGAGAGGAGGAGCGGCAAAGCTAGGAGTGGGGAAATCTTCTGTGGTCCTGGGTCTACACCAAGGTACAGCTTCAAGGGAGATGGGAGTGACAAGGATTTCTCCCTCTAATCCCAGACCAGGGGGGGAAACCTCAATAGGAACACTCCTAAAATTCAGGAAATGGGAAACTTTAGAAGGCGGTCTGCTAGGAAACTGAGGCAGAGAAAATGGAGTTTCTACAAAAGGAGATGGTGGATTACCTGGTTCAGCAGTAGCAGCTTATCCTTTGAAGGTCTTTCCTTTTCTGAGAACCACCTCTGGCTCAGTTTCAGGCATAGCTAGAGGTAGTTGTGGATGGGACTGCGTGTGTCTACCTTTGAAAGCCACATTTGACAAGGCAGGTTCGCTAGAGTGGAGTCGTCACAATGGAGTCGCCAAGTGCATAGTAGCAATCTTCAAAGGCTCTGATACCTGATGCACCTTCAGAATCAGAGGTTCAATTTCGTTCAATCCTGGGGAAAATTTTCAACTTTGTCCCCAGCAACAGCGCCAGAAATGTTGGCGACGGAAGTCACCCCTAGATTGTAGCAGGGGCAGAGCCCAGTGCCCATCAGTTAATGTCACGATTTGTGTGTGAATAGGGTGATCGAATGGAAGTAAACTCGGACGAAATGTTTGAACTCTGAAACTAGGCCAGGCGTGGATGGGCAGGTGAGGTCTTAGATATACTCCAGACAGTGAGTTGTAGTAGAGGTGAGTAGGGGGAAGACTTGTATAAGAGAAATGCAAAGGTCTGTTTTAAACATTAGGTTTCTAATAGACTATGGGAGAAGACACCTAAATGAAAGATCTTCTTACATTCAAATGCAAAAAACCAGAGAATACAATAATGCCACAATAAATCCTTTATCATAACATAACTGCAATAATTCACGTGAATCAGTCAATCATGAACTCCCTCGGTGTAAGATGAAAATTAGATGGGGTAGGAAAACTGTCTGTCATAAAACAAGAGATCTTACATACAGATGCATAACCAGAGAACTAGAATGTCTACTAAAACATTACAATCGGGATCTTTTGCTCTACCATCGATACCTTCGAAAATGCAAAAATTGAGTACATATACTTGGGCAGATTTTCCCAACAGAGGCGTGCTCGCTCTCCAAGGCGTAGCATCTCTTCAATCAATCTTCGAGTGGAATTCTTTCGTCAGACATCTCCTTAACTTCGCATGGCCTTTGCAGGAGAGGTAGCTGTAACATTAAAGGCCAAAATGGCATGTGCAGACTTCTTTGTCTAATCGAGGACTTCAGCATGGCTTCTTTGGAAACATTAGTACACAGAACCCCTTTGAGCAGACCGCTTGCCAGACCCTCCATACCTCGCACTCAATGAATGAAATGAGGTTTCAACCACCCGTTATTGCCTTCATTTACTCCAAGCAGAAACCAGGAGTGAACTCATATCCCATGGCACTTGGAAATCGCGATGATCCTTTCGACGACTGGACTTGACGCTTTTGGTCCCTTTTGCTTAGCTCTTTTATTTCCCAAGTGGCCACGGTCCGTGACCCTGCTTTTATTCCCGTAGAGGCTTTCGGCGTTCACGAATAGGAAGGATTTGATCATTGCTTATCATAGTTATGATGGGAGAAACGTCGAGATGGCTCAAATGGGCACCACGCGTCCTTCAAATATGACGGTCCTAAACTCACCCGACACTACTGTGGGCCCCAGGCCCTGGATGCTCTCGCTACTTGCGCTTTGAAACCGTGATAGGCGAAAAGGTGGGGAGCCTAATGTGCCAGGTGTCTATTTCAGATGGACGGCTAAGACTGCCCCTTGATACTACGGGCCCGACTCTGGGCGCTATCGACATTTCGGGGTTCGGGGTTTCGAGAGGTGAAGTGACGAAGAGCGCCTACTCCTCAAACTCTCGAATGCCGACGTGACATGGATGTGCACCACGCGTCCTTCAAATGAACGGCCCAGATAATATTCGTTATTGTAAAGGGGGCTGCCACCATTCTCAAGCTCGCTTGATGTAACCTGGCGCTAGGACCGTGGGCCTAGCTTTGAAGGGTGCTTATCAGCATTTCGGGGTTCGGGGTTTTGAGATGTGAAATGATGAGAGTTGCTTTACCCCTCGAACTCCCGAATGATGATATGTCGATGCGACTGGATCCTGCACCATGCGTCACTGGATCGGACGACCCAGATTTAGTCTTGAAATATAGGAGCTTTCTCTGACGCTATATATCAGGTAACTTGGTAGCACCGAAATCCTGATGACCGTTGATCTACTTCATGGATGGATCTCGGCTGCCGACAACAAAACTTAGCCCACTCGCTTGACTCGTAACCGGAAAAGAGATCCTTCAGTACTGCGCTTGGGCACTTCCCGTGCATCCTGCAGACCTGGGTACCTTTGCGCCTAGGAAAAAAAATGTCACTAACATTATGTTCAAAGGCGACACGACTATTGCCAATATAAGATAATACTCCCTTCCCTCCCATCTTTTTTTGTTTTTTCATAGATAAATGAATGATATGATATAGAGGAGGAAACGAGTGTCGCAAGTAATAAAAACTAGTTCCAGCAGTGGAACATACCTATGCTCAATGCAAGGAGATGCATGCGGGAGATGGACACTCAGGGGAATGTTCCCTCCTAGGCATAGGGTGTCAAATTGTGAAGGATATAAACAAGG
This sequence comes from Picea mariana, assembly GCA_032191745.1. NCBI lineage: Eukaryota > Viridiplantae > Streptophyta > Pinopsida > Pinales > Pinaceae > Picea > Picea mariana. The sequence continues at coordinate 304,703 of JASDQU010102666.1, forward strand.
CTTTGCTTGGTTGAGGATGCAAAATTGATGAGGAAAATGGTTTATGTCACAACGGGCATGAGATGCAATCACAACTTAACGCCAAAAAATGTCCTTTTTATGTCTTTTAGTATACTTGGTGTGAAAAAGGGATAAACTTGTGCCAAATAGACGTCCTTTCAAATCCAATTTACGAGTGTGAAAGAGACAAGTTCACTTGGCAATATTTTCACTTTTTGAAAACGAATCAGAAAAGAGCTTAAATTAAACTCGTGACCTTTCAAGTCCATCTTAACGAGTGTGAAAGGGATAAATCACTCGGAAATATTTTCCCTTTTTGAACGAGTCGGAAAATATCTTAACTCAGACTCATTTGGGAGATTCTAGGTGGAAAGTCACAGGGGAGGCCAAGGCTCCTGTGCAAAACTTTTGTGAAATGCCAGTATCTTATGAATAGCCTACATAAGCTTGGGAAAACCCAAAGATCTCCAAGTCGAGGAGGATAAAGAACTAGCAGAGGATATAGCATCCGTGATATATCGGATAATGTCCCTTACTAGAAAGGATATAGGTGGGGGCATTGGATACCCCACTAGACCGTCCCAATCAAAGGGGATCTCCTCAAGACTCGGAGGGAGAGAACTCAGGGAGAGTAAAACTCTCTCTTGTTCATAAGGGGTAGGATCAGGAATAATGATGACATAGTTGGAGGATGCATCACTTTCTGCAAGGAGAGTAGGATTGACCAGAGATTGCACTGGTATGACCACTTCTTCAATTCTAGGTTGAAGAGAATGCACGATAACAGGGATAGAGGATGCATCACCCTCGATGATGGAGGGGTGGTCAGGAGATGATTGCAATGACATTACTGTCATGTCAATCAAAGGAGGAACAAGGTGTGGGGAAACCACAGAATCCTCAGAATCCAAAGGGCCCTTAGGTGAGCCCCATGCTTCTGGTATCCTAGTAGTAGTTGGACATAAATGAGTAAGGTGATCTCCTTTGCAAGTCCTGCAAAGGAATTTAGGCTTATGTCTGAGACGGATAAGCTTCTCGATTCTCCCAACATCCTTCACAATGGCTGGTGACATGCTCTCAATGCGGCTGTCAGAGGCGAGAGAGTCATATCCTAAATGATATATAGAGGTTGGAGGTGTGACATTGATATGAATCGTGGTGACTAGAGTGGTGCCCCCAGCATGGCTAGCAGCGGATGGGTGCGGGTTGTCAACATGACTTGCAGAGGTTGTTGACTCATTTCCAACATGACTGATAGAGGTTGGTGATGGAGCTCTAGTATTACTGGTAATGACTGAACTAGTGGTGAGTTGTGGCATTTGATACCAAGGTCCAGGGAAATATTGGCTTTGAAAAGTTGCAGGCTAGGAAAGGTCTTGGTTTATCCCATGTCCCTACCCGAAAACGTAGTATCCTCCACTTAATTGATTCAAAGAGGTTTGAACAGGCATCATCACTGAAGTCTGCGACAAGACGGAAGTATGATAAGGATTATTCAAGTGAGGATATAAGTTGCCCCCTTGTGAAGGGGTTCCATGAAGAGGGTAGCCCGAATCATAAAACTAATTCTCCCTGTATGAAACACCGGAGGAGACATGAGGACCTGTCATGGGAAAATTGTTCGAAGGAACCGATATGGTGGAAGAAGGATACAAAGAAGGGGTGTAGTAAGTATAATAAGCACCCATTTGAGTATTGGCTCTCGAAAGAGAATAGCTAGGACTGGATCCATAAGAGGGGAGGTTCCAACCTCCCATAGTGAGAGTTGGTTGAGGGAAATGACTCTTATCAAATGAAGAAGAAGACATCGGGGCTATGGTGCCCCCAGATCCAATGCTAGGACTCATGTAAGTGGACCAAGGAGAGGATTGCAAGGGTGAAGTCATATCAATAGGGAAATGACTAGAGACCCAAGGTGCGGACTGAGTGTCATAGTTCTGCATACCATTATGAAAAGCGGAAGGATCTGTCCCCATGAAATGAGTATGCATCATGGGGTGGGTAGCGATAAACGAGGGAAAAAAAGGAACTCCACTATCCATGATAATGAAAACTAAGTATAGACTCCTAAGGCCAACTAGTAATCAAAGTGCACACCAAAATTCAAATGACCAATATGCACAAAAACAGGGTAAAGTGGCTGAAAGTAGCCTCCCTCCCTAAAGAAGGTATGTCTCACCCAAGAGGGGCCTGAGACTCCCTGCTAAAGATTGGAGGTAACAGAATCAGTTATAAGGGCCCTCGTGGGCTTATCAACTAGTCAGTCAGATCCCCTCAGAGAGGTAATCCTCCATAAAGGTTGTGTGTTGTCTGACCCTTATCTGACCCAGGGTGCCTGTAGAATAACCTTTGCAAGTAACCTATGTGGCACCTAAGTCAAGAAACTAATAAACCAATGTATAACCGATGAACAGGCAAGCAATCGTAAGTCAGGTTCACCATATGGGTAGGGTAGCAAAGCCCAAAGCCTCGAAATCACCGCCTCTCATGGAGGTAAAGGCACTAGCAAGATCCCCAAATACGAATAGATCCCCATAAATATGTTTAACGCTAAGAAGGTATCAAGGGGATATCCCTTCAACCAACTTTGTGTGACCTTGTGATTAACTTCGGTGTGAGTGAAGCCCCTAATCTTACCAATTACAATGGATTTCTCCACTCCCTTCCTCAGACACATATGTTGATTTAATTTCCTTGGAGAAGTTTACTCACAAAATCCTATTCCAAGGCACTAAATCCTAGGCTAGTTTGTGCACCCTAGAAAATAAAATCCTGACTAATCAATTTTAAATTATAGCATTAATTTTAGTGGTCGTGATTACTCAAAAAGGTATGGTAGTGAAACTCATGGTGTTATGACTCTGCAAGAAAATTAAATATGAAAATAATGCAAAGTCCTAACTTCAACTTTCAATGAATGATATGCTTCTAAAAACTAATGCAATTTTCAATTTCAACTCTGCAATTATGAAGTAAAAAATGCAATCTTTCATTACATGCACTAAACTAATGACAAGGACTCAAAAGACAAAAATGCCAAGCAATGCAAAATGCCTATTTTTTTTGTATTTTCAATATAACAAAAATGAAAATGCATGGACTGAGAAGTAACTTGATATATAACCCTACTGTGTATAGAAAGAGATAACTCAAGCAGGATACCAAGTAGAAAAACACCTAGCCCAGTGTACAAGGACAATCAAAATGAAAAGATGATGAGAAAGACTCCGCCCAAAAATTCAACCAAAGATAGGTTTCATGTCATCCCACAATCACTTAACAGGCACTATAGAGACTCAAGAAGGCTCAACAAAAATCAAATCTCACCCAGCAACCACCAGACCAAGCAAACAAGCAAGGAAAACTGATGTATGTGATTGTTTAGACAAACAGAGCATATATACGCATCTTGTAGAGGGACAGCATGCGTATGTACGCAACTGTCAAGGAAAAAAGCATGTATATGTTTCAAAAAACAAGGCCAAGAAAGGGAGAAGGATGAAAACTCAGACACAGAGTAAACAAAGAATTTAAAGAAATAATATGAAAAGAAACACAATAGGTACGAGAGCAATATAAGGAGAAAATTACTCCAAACCCTAAGAAAGAAGATTCAATCCCCAGTATGGTCGCCAATTCTATTACGAGGAAAGTCTCTCTATGGCTAGGGTAAACCACAACAGACGGAAATGACTACAAAAATAAACTCTCTTATCAAGTATGCTATATAAACAAATATGCTAGCAAGACAGGATAAAAGGCCTACCTTGTCCAGACGTTCGATGAAGCCCACCATTCAACACTTGACCCAAAGCAATACACCTGCAACTAGTCCTCAACAACCAAGAAAAGCAAGCATATGGTGATATTATGTTATGTTAACACATTTAATAGCATAATCCATTAATAAACATGACAAATACGCCCATGGAATAATAATTCAATATATTTGCAAGATATCAATTGGACAGGAAAAGAGTATTTCTATTAATATATGATCAGCAGAAGTAAAAATGTTATAGACTTTCGTGTCGGCGCAGTTCGGAACCGAGAAACTAAGTTCCTTCTAGCTGGGCCTCCACCACTTCAATCCTCCACCAAAGGCAAGCTCATAAGAGATAAACAATGAGGTTATCAATCAATAAGGGAAGAGATTGGGGGATGAACACTGTGTTCAGACTTAAAGGACAAAGGGATGCAGACTCAACATGAAGTAAATAATTTCTCCAGAGTAACTTTTCTCTCAAAGTTGAATTCTTTCTCCTCTTTCCATAGCTCGGAATTGGATCATTTATAGCCTTCAAAATGGAACTGAAGGGCCAATTTGTAACATTTCCAGTATGTGGAAGGCCAAGGATCATAGATCTCATGTCGTGACATAGAAACCCAATATTAATTTTCATTTTTTGGCACAAATCCTGATGTGCGCGGGTTGTAGTGGACCATCCTGCATATATTCATGTTGTATAGTAGGCAAGATGCGTACATGTGGAAAAACATGTATTTTTGGCTCTGGATTTTGCAAATGGGGAAGATAAGTCTGCATTGGGAAATGTAAAAAGGCCTTTTGTGCAAGATTTCATAGGGTGAGGCAAATCTTGTTATAACATGCTTCCCACTATTGTTGTTTACATTGTTTCCTTTTTTTCATGTATGTTAAGAACCAAATATCTGAATACAAAATACCACAATAGTTCCAAAGATATTTTCATATAATCACCCCACAATATATATGAAACAATATAGAAAACCACACTTTATTATATCAAAACCCTTGAGGTAGGGAAACACCATACAATGGATCCTATTATGAAAGGGATCCTCTCTTGTTCACTTGCCTCTTCGAGGGGGCATCCTCCTATTGAGATACAAATCACATTACAACAATTCTCTTCATGTCCCATTACATTGCTTGAACCCCTTTATATAGTGCTACCATCACCTAAGAACATTCTAGAGGAGGAATCTTCTAGAAGTAGAACCTTCTAAGAAGTACTCTTACATTTATTATATATAACTACCCATTTATTCTATCTAACTACCATAGTGGGCCTTATTTAATAATATAGTGGACCTAGTCCACCTTACATTAAATGGCCTCCACTATTATCACTATGGGCTCTCTGGGCCCCCCCCACTACCTTTCTATCTACCTTACATTACATTCCCCTTATGAAAGTGTTTTCCTCAATGCTTGATTTACAACCAAATACCAAGGTCCCATGGATAAGTGTGGACCATAGTGCCGAAGTAGACTAGAGAACCAGAGTCCCATGGATAAGTGTGAACCATAGTGATGAAGTAGACTAGAGAACCAGGGTCCCATTGAGAAATCAAAGCCACCATCTTGAAGTAGTCCAACCACCATTGTAAACTAGGGTCTCATGTCCAAGTGCTCATGTGAACTCCACACGTAATATATCGGCACCCAATAACCAACTGAAAATGATGCTCCCAATACTGACACCTATCATGTGGATACAAATAAGAATATCCATCCACATAGTGGGAAAGGTTAAAATATGAATCTGGAAGGAACAATACCATTGTATAATATGTAGTTTGGATGTTGGTAATCATAACTATCTCATGATGTGGGACATTGATTTTCTCTACAGAAGGTGGAGTAGAGTCATCAAATAAAAAATGGAAGTGGTTGTCATCCCAGAAATGACAACTATCCATATACCAATCATCACAATCCGCCTCAAAATCATACCAAGCATATATTTCTTGATTATATTCATCCCTGAGGTCCCCCATAAGAAATATCTCCTGCATGATATCCAATGAATCTTGAATACTACAAAAACTATCATTGAGGCTATCTATGAGTCCATCTACAAAGTCATCCAATCTGTCATTCAATGTGTCAAACAATTGGGCTTTGAATGCTTCATTAATCTCTAGAATTTATTTGAGGGTTTGAGAAGAAATAACCATCTGAGAACCCTATGAAAAATTGTGAGCTCTATAGTCTCGTCACCGTCACGAAAAAACCCAAAAAATAGAACAATAAATTACGACAGAAAATCACGGTTTTTTCCGGAAAACCCTGTAAACCTGTTGAATTTAAAATGCTCATAACTTCACTTCTTGGACTCTGTTTCGGCTGATTTGTTTTTTGAAATTGGGTATTTTTCTGAGATGAATTCAAATATCCAAATTTTTTTTTTCCAAATTCATCTTTTAAAGCTTCATATCTAAACCTGAAGTGCGCCACCCTCTTTTTCTTCCCTAGAAAATTTCTGCAAAAAGAGCAACCAATTCTTCCCCTCTTTGGCCAAGGAAAGTGATCTAATACCAATTGTTAAATACCTATACCAGATCTGCAAAGATACTTCAATAAGAACAAGAATAAACCATAAAACATTCACCATTCACCATAACATGAACACAAGAATATAGAGAAAACCCTTGAGGTAGGGTAACACCATATATTATTCCTTAAGGAAGGAATGCACTCCTCAAGCAACACTTGCTTGTTACAATGACAATGTTCTTCACTATGTCTCATTACATTGCTTACACTTGTTTATATAGCTCTCTCTATCTCCTAGGAACCCTCTAGAGAGCCTTCTCACATTTATTACACCCAACTACCATAGTGGATCTTTATTAATATAGTGGACCTAGTCCACCTTACATTGAATGACCACATTCTCATATATTAAATTACTTCCACTAATAATACCTAACCACATTCCCATTGGGTACCTCCCTAGGTACCCCCTATTACCTCCCTAGGTATACTACATCATTTGTAATCTTCTTAGCTTCCCATATTTTCTCACAGATAAACAAATGCTTTTCTGGGTCCTCTGACCCTTCACCTTGGAACTTTGGTAACCTAATAGTTCGATCTTGTCCTGTCATTATGAATTTTGTTGTACTACCACCTCTGTGCAGTGTATATACTTGAAAGCTACTTGTTTAACTTACACTTTTGCTTGAGTTTCCACTGGACCCACATCTTGAAAAAATCCTTCTACCACTAATCACTTGTTGGTTAACCATTTTTTCTTCTTCAGATGTCTTAGTCTCACATGGGGTTGTGGGTTCCACACTAATTCAGATCTGGAATAGAGAGCCTTCTTATGCATCGGACTTATGACCTATGGTTTTCCTATCATATGTGGTGCACAAGATTTCATCAATCTGCCTTGTCGCACGGAGATCATCTACCTCTTCTTCGTCATTGTCCAATCCCTCTCGCTCAGTTACTGTCCTCTTTTTCTTATTGATCTTATATTAATAGGGTCGTTCATTGCACCTCACTTATGTTTTCCTTATTATTTCCTTGGTCTGCTCCTCATCCATCATTATAGGATCCATTGCTTCCTTCTTCTTGCCTTCGTCCAGAGCCCTCTCCATATCTCATATATTCCTTAGTTCTTCCCCCAGCTTCCCCATGCATTCAGAGTGATTTAGTTGTTTGATTCCATGGTCATTATTCATTTATCATGTAATAATATCTTGATTGACGTGTAAAGAGACCTACTGTACCTCGCTCTTGGTCCCTTCAATAAATCCTTCTCTATGGTAGTATATGACTTCATTGTGTCGACTGCAAATTTAGTAATAAACCCTACAGTAATACTATCTAACCAAAAATCCACTGTGTGCATGAATTTATTATTGACCCTTTCTAACCGCACGATGTTATGAGGAGTCCACTCTACTAGCCTTATCCGATTAGTCGGATGAGTATACTTCAACCTCAATATCCACTCCTATAATAACTTAAGAAAATAACAGAAATTTACCTCATGCAAATCAGTAAACACATACCTTTGTAGATATTGGCGCAATGTATACCTGGAGCTTATACTATCTTTTTGCGCAAACTTGAGTTGATTTGTCTCCAAACATATTTCAATATATTTCTTTGTAGGTTTCCATGGCCTAAAAATTCCTTTCTACCACTGCATATTCTTCATTGACCTTCTCACCAGATCCCTTCCAGGTTGTTCTTCTGAGTTCTAGCCAGCAACGGAACCATTTGTTGGATGTATGGATAACCTGATTTCTACCTTACTTTTCCAACAAAACCCTATTCAACATCAACCCTTTTGGTAAACCAGAAGGATACATCGCGCATAGAGTGCATAGTGCAGTCTCACCCAAGATGGCTTATGGGTGACTGCAGGATGCAAATGTCTGCATTCATGGAATGGATTGGGAATGTTCTACTTCTTCTACTTCAACATGCATCATATTGTATACTTCATTATACCATTCATCTAAAGCTAAAAGTTACTCCATTCTACATTATTAGTACTGCGTGCTACAAAACATTATTATAGCCATTCATCATTCATTCATAAATTGCAGAAACAACAAAAACATCATTCAAACATATCACAACACATGATTTTACCATAGTTCACCCCCTTGGGCTACGTCCACAAAGATCTTCTTCTTATTATGATTTTTCTTCATCAAAATAGCATTGCGCACGTTAGATCATGGGATTATAATGATGCATGAGGCTAACCATTGTCACACCAAGCTCCACACCTTGCGACCTGACCCTCAATTACATCTCAACACTGACTCCATCTGAGATCTACAACTCTCAACAAAACAAATACTTTGAATCAAACTCAAAAATATGCTCAAAGTACTTTGTTCCTACCAAGTGATACTCAAAAGACAAGATAACTATAACTATCTTGCACATCCTCTATTTATACAAAAAGGTGGGTAAAAACCCTTACATCATGACTCAAAACCCTATTTCTAAGTGGACTCAACTTGTCCACTTTTTAACTGTCTTCCGCACGGTTGGTCTTCTATCCAACTGTTCCTTTCTTTGACTTTGCATTGATCTTCCTTCATTCCTGGCATGTTGCTTCCTTTGCCCCTTGTCGCACTGATTTTCCTTCTTTCCTGGCGCGTGTTGCTTCCTTTGGTCCATTCCATAGCTCTTGGCCTCGTTTACTATGACAAACCCCAAAATTTCCTGCTCCAACATCATTTGATAAGGAGTAACAATATTCGACCGCACAATAATCCCCATAGTAATCAGGTTAGAAACAACAAGAGAGAAAATCAAAGACCAAATTAACTCACCTCGAACAAATTGCAAAATAACAAAAACCAACCCCAACACCATCAACCACTGGACTACCACCCAACACCCACAAGAAGAACGATCATGCAAAATCATACCACAAAAAGGATTAAACACCAAAAGTCTTCATGACCTTTCGAGTAAAGGGAGATCAAGAGGGAAAAGTAGTAGTTTCCTTCAACCAAAATTATGCTTCTGACTCGGAGATAGAGGAATTGTATTGGGAAGTCAATAGGGAAGGCTTCAATTGATGTAGTGGATCATCAAAGAAACTCATGCACCATCAATTGAAAGAAGAACAAACCATGGGGACTTCATTAATTAGACAATACCTAAGCATGTTAGTTCATAAAGGGGTATTAAAAAAGAGGTTAAATGCTAAGTAATATATGGATATGTAATAAGGCATGGTGGATAGAGTTTTTTAATGATATCTAGTAGTAAAGGTATTTTGGGGGAACAGATGGAGGGGTTGGTTGAAGGTGGGTGTGGGGTGCAAGGGGGCTATGAGTTTTGAGGGAAAATATAAAAGTTCATAAAAAATTTGCCTGACTCTTTCTCCCTCTTCTATTGTTCTCCTACCTTTACCCTCCTTGAAAAAAGAAACATCTTCTTCCGATGTGACAATCAAACCTTGTGGTAGTGAAATGGTGGAGTATCATGAATGTGAGATGGCAGCAGAATGATCAGCTAGACTAAGGGATATGGATACATCCTTCTATTTCATTCCCCGTGTGTCGAAGATCTATCTCCAGTGCATCAAAGAGAAAACAAGACTAGTTTTATGTATCCTATGTCAACACATCTAAAGAATAACTTCACTTCTTCCATCCACTCAAAGAAAACCCACCTGGAACCCTAGGTGATCCCCTCTTACTTTTTCTTCATCCAATATTTCTTGTGGTGCTTCTCAAACTTGTGGTAAAATTAGATAGAAGACTTTGAGGGTACAAGTACCCCATAGCATAGGAACACAAGGTTGGCCACATCTTCCTAGTGCCTAGTATTTAGTTGTCCATGCTTTAGGGCATAACATTTCTCCTTGTAATCGTTGATCAAGTGGTTGTTCTCCAACTCCTTGTATGTGTTGATCAAGTAGTTGGTATCCAACTCCATCCAAGGGCTTGGCAATTTTCTAAGGATTATTATATGACAATTCTCCTTCCTCCTCTATTTTCCTATTGGGATCCTCCTAAATATGAGGATGCAATAACCATGGCCATTATTATTCACTCCTTCACTATCTAGCAGCTAGAAAAAAAACTCGTTTCTTGTTTTGAGTTTGGTTATGTTTACCATTAATCAAGAGGAGGGTAAATTATTGCTTGTGATTACTATATAGAAAAAGGAGGGGTTGGAATTAATGAAAATCCAACAAGGAAACCCTAACAACATATTTATGCCATGATTTTTGCTTATATTCGGCAAAAACATTTAGTTGGTTTTGTGTCTGCTAGTCCCATGAAGGAATTGAGTAAAGCTTAAGTATTCGATACAAATTTTGTGGAAGGATTCAATATGGATGTGATGTGAAAAGGAATTCCATGAATATAAATTCAAGTGTTGTTGTTGTTGTTAATGGAAATAGAGGTGTATGGTTTTGGAATGGAAGGTTCGATTAATTAGTTTGATAAATAAATTAGGTAGTTGGTCCTATTAGTATTGATGGATGTGCATTTTGTGGTGATTTTAACTGTCTGAGATTGTTGTTGTTGTTGAGTTTTTCTGGATGTCTATACAATGTATATATTGTTGTTTTTGTTGGCAAAGTTGCATTCTAGCATGATATATATGGTTAAAAGTACATGATTTTAAGGGATATGAAATGTGTTGTGGTTTTTTTTCGGTTTTATGAAGGGTATGAATTGGGTTGTGTGTAGTCCTAGATGAATATTGGGAGACCAACTAGTTTATGTTAAATAATTTAGTGGTAGAGACTTTCTTTTTAAGTCTAAGAAATCGGCTATGGATTAACCAGAGTCTATAATGTCAATAGATGATATTGCAATGTTTGTTGATTAAAATGCAAAAAAAAAAAGTAGGAGTCTTGCAGTTATGGATTGGATTTGTTGATTGAAATGCCAGAATAATGTCATAGTGGGTATTGCATAATGAGAGACGATTTTAAGCATGGAGAGATATGATGAGTACATTTTTATTTTTTCTTTCATTATTTTTAGTGTTTATAACTTATCTATAGATGGATGGATTGGGTAGTGGGTCATTCAAGGTTGATATATAGTACATGGTTTAAGATATAATCGATGTTGAGAAGGATAGAGGGTTTATTTATATTTTTTGGTTTCATCATAGTGGGTTTATATTGAATCATTTATTAGGGGAAGATGACATTGCATGTTCAATGTTCAGAGGGTTTATGAAGTATTGGAAGCTATGATCATGGTGGATGCATTACTTTATGTTGGATGAATTGATTGCTAATACAAGCAGGGGAAATGTGTTGTGGGAATATTTGGTTAGCTCAAGCTGAATGATACATTTTGTGTAGTTTTGAGGAGGGTTAGAAACTTTGATTTCAATGTTGAGGTGATGGAAGGGTTCTTAACATGTCTCCAAAGGATGGTACCTGATGTTCATGAGAAGCAGAAAGACCTATATTTATATACTTAACCAATGCTTCTGATCATTTCAATGTAGGAAGCATAAATACCTCTATTTATGGATGGCAAAGTGCCCAAGTGGAACTTCTATTAAATTATTAGTTAATTCTAGTACATTCAATCATGAACCAGGTGGCTAAGTAGTAAGTACCCAAATGAACCTTTGGTAGTTGATTTTATATATTTAATTGAATGACATAACAATGTATGTCAATTCAACATATTTATCAATCATGAAAAGATACAGATTCCATTTTTCATTTTCTATAAGCTTTGTTTCAATGCAAAGGTCATTGGTATTTGTGAATTGCTAAAATCCTTGAAGGTTATTACTTGTGTCTCAGTTGTCGATTGAAGGATTTATTATTGTTGGATGCACAGATGTTGTTATTCTATGTCCATGAAAATAGTTAAACTTGTGACATTCTCACTTTATTATATACAATCCACACTATGGAAGAGCTCAAGCTAACCAGGAACCATCTCAAAGGGTCACGATGTATTCTTACATTTTCATTAGATTTTGATTTACAGCCTCATTAGCAGTTGTTGGAAGAGATTGTGACTCAAGTAGGATATCATAAACATTGTTTGAATGTATTGATTCTTTGTTGCTAAAGCATTGAAATGCAAATTGTCATCCACATATTTGCGAAGTGAGAGTTCAAAACAAGTTTTTTTAAATGTAAAACATTAAAAAAACTAAACATTGAAAGCATGAGGGTAAAAGAGGCTATGGGTACTAAGGAGTTTCTTGGAAGAAATTTGGAAGTTATCATGACTCATGAGTGATAAGGAGAACTAGGCATCATTTTAACTCTTCCTTTCAAAAGATAATCCTTAAATAGTTAGATAGATAATTTTAAAGATTTATTTTTTAACTAACGTGGTACAAACAAGATTCAAAGGAGCTACATATTTCCTTCTATGTCAGGGATGTAGTGGCCAACCTATCTACCTATTTTTGACAATTGATAGGATAACTTATTGAAGATATTCCACTTTAAAACATTGTCTAATGAAATTCATTTCCTTTCATACATTGCGAGTTATTGCAATTATGACTATGGCTTCAAAATTGGTGGTCAATTTTCAAATGCTCACATTTGCACTCTAAATTTACAGATATTTTGTACACCAAAGGATCACAGGAAGACAAAGCCCTTTTTTGATCATGTGTTTGTTTTTTCTATTGTTGACAATCACATCTAGTTTCACAATTACCAAGTTAGTATTGTAATTTGCAAAATAATTGTAGATTTACTGAAATATCTAATGGAAATATATTGTTATATAGTATTTCCTACCTGGATATGTATAATTGTGTTTGTTTAATGTTTGGATATGTATGACTATGTAACTTTTATATCCATAAAAAATTATTGTTGAAAACTTTCAAAGAGTTGTTAGAGTGGTTTAAATCCTTCACCTAAAATTTGATGTTGAAGGTAGTTGGGTTATTAATATTATGCATACAGAAAGAAAAAAAAATGTAAACGTGTATCATGTGAACATGGTATTTACTAGTTTATAAAATGGATATTACTAGTTTATAAAATGGATAGTTGTTTTTCCTTTCCAATTGTTCAGAATCAATAACTATGACATTTCCCAGTGTTAAATTAAGCATGCCTAGTTTGAAATTTATATGTGCCTGTTGTTATCACCCTATAAAATAGGGAATCATCTTATGACTGATATTTATCTTTTCAGGCATATGTTTTCGCTCACGTCGCTGGGCGAAGGCAGCGAAAAATGCTCGACATTCACCAAGCCTAAAACGGATATCTGCACGCAAGCTTTAAAGTGAGTTTTGGTGTATTGTCTTGTAAAAAGAATGGTGGATTGGTTTGAAAGGGTAAAAGTCTTGTTCTGGTGGGCAAAGACAAAATTGTTTTATTCGCAAAACTTGGTGAATGTGGCAAAAAATTCAAAATGGCCCCTTGGCCTTGGCATTTATGCAGAGTTTATTGAAAAATTAACATAATGTTTAGCAAAAGATACATTGACCTCGGGCCAACCTCCTATGCTCGACACCAAGGGATAAGCACCGTTCAACACAGCAAACACAAAGTCAACACCAAACCCCAATGCCCAAGCCTCGGGCACGGGCTCAGGCTCACTACATCGAATGCATATTGCAAACATGCCAATACATAAAGGTTTTAAAATCCTTTCACCACG
>JASDQU010102667.1:21766-32542 GCA_032191745.1 Picea mariana
ACTCTATGAAAATTCTTCTTCCTCCAATTTTTTTTAAAGAAAGGATTCAAACAATCCTTTATAACATGTCCATACAAATGACACCTAGAAAAATGGAACGATATATTAACATAATCAAGGAGTTGCGAATACCTTTTTTCCTTAAGAACCAAATCAATGAATTCGAATAAACCCTTGCTACTATCTAGGTCTACCAAAATCTGGGTTATCGATCTAAATCCCTCATCTAAAAAGATGTCATAGACTAATATGGTCTTCCTGAGCTGGTTACCAATGGCCTATAAAGCCCACATCATCCAAAAATTCCATGGGGAGCCTTGGTAGTTTAATCAAAACCGAGGTACTAGACAACGATTACTCCTTTGCATCAAATAAAGCATACCATGATTTTATGTACATGTATGACCTATCCATAAACCATACCTCCTTAAGAACTAAAACAACATCTTCTTCTAATCTAAATATGAATTTGAGCTATCCTTTGGCTAAGAGATGTGCCTCCGAGGCATTCCTCCATGGTGTACCCTAGGCCAATACCCCAATGCCTTTCCATCTAGGACTATAAACAAAACATCCCCACTATTCTACCAGAGAATTTTCCTACCAGGGTATGGACAGATATATTGAGAACTTGGTTCAACTCAATGTCCTCCCCCACCACTAAAACAACCTCCCCTTTGCTACTTTTGATTACCTTACATTTTTTCTTCCTTCTAGGTTGTTCCACTTCCTTGCATCAACCTCCTTGCAAGTGCCCAATATTAACCCTAGACCCAACAAAACCAAAACCATCAACATTGATTGGGGTATCGGACTGGAATGTTACAATATCATCTACCAAATCAACGGAACATACTTCCGGGGTGGTTGAGGTTGCATTGAAAAGATCCCTTCTCGAATGAATCACCTACAATAAACCAAGATATGAACACATAGGTACACCTGTAGACATGGAAATATATGGAGAGTCCCGATAACTGTCCCTAGTATGACCAAATCATGTAGAGGTACCAACAACATTGGCCTATTCTGTGCCATAGATCCAAAACTAAGAAAACAATATTTTGGCACCTTTGCCTAGGTTAAGTGAGGATGCCTTATCAACACCCAATGACTATGAAAACCTCTTCACTAGAGATACAACACTTGGCGAGGAACAAAATATCTAGTATTTAGATGGTTGGTCATTCAATTAATTGACAAGTTGTACCTCATCATCCATCCTATCTCGACCTCAAAAAATTTAATTTAAAATTCAATAGAGCCATTCCACAATATTTGAATTGGACACACCACTTAACATGCTTTTTACACACAAAATCACACACACACACACACATAGTACCCTCCCCCCCACACATTTCAGTTTCATAATTGTTCTTTCATTTGCTTAAGGTGATTTAGCTTTGTAATTTTCAATGATATTTTTCCTTATCAGTGTGTAACGTGCTTTTGTGGCATACAAGTGTTGATGCAACAAACATGTGTTTTTGCTGCATCAAGTGGGCTTCCATCACAGTCTTGGTGATAATTGTCATTCTAAGTTGTAGGCGTGTGTAGTAGATGGAGATGCACAGGATAAGTAGATCCATGTCTAGAAGAAACAGGTGCATGCAATGTACTAAAGTGAGAACAACTTGTTGAAGAATATGTGAACATGATACACATAGGTTGCTAAAGTGTGCATGCTACAACAATTGGTGTATGCAACAAATAATCAATGTTGTAAATATTGTAGAGGCTTTATGGGCATAGAAGCGCTACCTCCTCGATTTCTGTAGGGGTGCTTCCCCTCAACCCAACTCATCAATGGTGATAAGAGGCCCCTAGTGGTGCTTCCACTTAGGCCCCCTAATAGGAAATACACATATCAGTCTTGGCATGGTGCATGGAATTGCAAGGTGATAAAGTGGTATGGATGGATGAGGCTGTCACATAGGATAGGCTCTTCTTGACATGTTTGAGGTTATGCACTAAGAACTCGTGGTTGCACTCAAATTAAAGGAACTGCGAGAAATAATTTCATAGCAACACCTTCCAAGATTCTTTACCCTCAATTGTCTCGATAACCTAGTTTTCACACAAGGCCTGATCCTATATGTGGGTGTCAATGATACCCATCCTACCCAACCTTTTAGTGCACAACATATTCTCTAACTTATTCTTTGGAATCTCTTCATGCCATTAGAAGAAATCGAAAGAAAATCCTGTAGGATATTTTCAATTCTATATTAATCCATATTAGAAGCAACCCAACATGATGAGTAGTAAACATGCATGAAAACAAGGACTTTGGTACAAATATAGAACTTGACTACTAACATTATAGGGTTAATGAGCCACTTGTACATATTCTTGGATATTGTTTGGTTATCAACTTTCTCTAACTCTTTTGGAGAGGCTTGAAAGGATAAAGGGATGCTTAGGAATTTAAAAATTCGACTTGGATGTAATGGAATCCAACCGCTATAGGAGTTGATGTTGGATTTATTTGTAGCATTGAGTTTTGGTGAATTGTAATTTAGACCTAGAGGTAGTATAAAAAATATGTAGATAGTTCATTAAATTATCCACAATTCCCTTATCCTCTCAAAATGTAAGAAATGAGTCATCTGCAAAGTGGTCATTAACCAATTGACGACCATTTGGCTTAGGTAAAGGAATACCCTTAACGATCCCTTGTGAGACTCTATACTAGAGTGTGTAGCCAAGAGATTTAACATCCATAGCATATAACGTTGGGGCTAAAGGGAATCCTTTGTTATTGACTTGAACATGCCAATTTCATTCGACTTGGCTTAGCTAATAATGAGATGGGCTATCACATTGCAAAAGAGTTTCCACAACATTAAGAAAGAGAATTATGACTTAAACCAAGATCATTGAGCATAACAAGAATGAACAACCACTCAAATCTATTGCAATCCTTCTCAAAATCAATTTTACTAACAAGGCATTCATGCATAGACACTTTGGCCCACTCCATTACCTCCCAAATGGGTATAAATTCTAATATGAAGTGACATTTCATTAAACCCATTTGTTTAGGTTCAATTACCTTAGGTAGGATGTACCTTAGCCACATAGAAAGTGATTTAGCTAATATATTGTATGAACCATTCAACAGGGTCATAGGTTGCCAATTAGTTATCAACTTAGGGTTACTATATTTAGGAAAAAACTTAGTGAGCCCTCACATGATATTCTCTCCTAATGATTGATTAAGGATAATTTCCTTGTACACATTCAAAACATATGGCTTAAAAATTTCCCACGTGATCTTATAATATTCACATGGATATCTATAATTTTTTATTATTTTCCATCACCATCATGGCTTATATTATCTCTTCTAGGGTCAACTCCTAGTCAAATAACTTTTCACCCTCAAGATATAATCCTAAGGGAACAATTACAATACACATTTCCATGGCCCCTTGAAATTCCTCTATTAACCACTTGATTGAAAAAATAGTATGATGGTGGCTACCAAATTCCCACTCTATGTACTATTTCTTGGTAACTCATCCTTTAGCCATTTTAAGAGAAAACATACATTCAAAAGATTCCTTACTGGACAAGGATGTAGAAAAATTATTTTTCAACCTATCTCCAGTCTTAAGCTAGAGTACACAAGCTTGAATCTAGGCACTGCATGCTTGAAAAATCTCATCCACCTTTAATAAATGGTTTAGAGGCCCAACAATTTATGCATGAAGGGCATCATCATAAGGAGATAATTAAAGAGTTAAGGACAAATCCTCCATCTCTTCTTTAACAATAGTGTGGCACTTGCACCTAACTTTCACAATATGTCTGCTAAAGCCATGCTTGAATCCCACGAGTACTAATTACATCATTACACTCATCTTTCTAAATAACATTTATGCTCAGTTTGAGAAACAAGTTCCAAATCCTCTTAATGGCTTGGATACAAGCCAAGTGCTTTCTGTGAGATTATACATTGAGAATATATCTTTCATTTTATGCATTCTCATCTTAGGATTTCATGATGAGATGGAGAAAAAGACTAGGATGATGATAATAAAGGGTGAGCTCCGCTAACACTTACATCATTTGTGGTTCAAAATCAATACTGATGTTGTGCTTTTTCATTGTTTCTTCTAAGACTTCCATCTTTTTAAAACATTGGACTCCACATGACCATCTTTCCCACAAAATTTGCAATATCTKTCAGTCTTCTTACTTTTAGATTTTTCTACTTTATCACCATCAAGAGCGGATTTTGATTTTKCTCCTATGTCAGTCTGAAATTTTTGGTCCAAAAYAAAATTAAGTAAAAATTGCTATGCATTTGATGATAAATTTTCATTCTCAAAAGTGGATTTGAGAAGAGTTGTATCATTTACTATCAATGTTCAACTTGAGGYTATTAATCAACTAGAAAGYAAGTTGATTGTAAGGGGAGCGAATTATGAAACATAYGRCRAATTTTTAGATCCTTGAGAAGGAGTAACAACTAATATACAACCCATCATCATKCACAATGAAGAAAATTATGAAATGGATGAAGAATCATTTTTAACAAGTATTGTTTCAGAATTGCTAACTAATCACCATAAGTAGGTATGCTTCTTTCATTCAAATTCTTTTTTAGCATTTCAAAATTACCACAATCATTTTCAAGATATAATTGGATCTTCGTTGGAGTTATGTTGTGCTCGATGGTTTCCTCAAAGCAGTAAGTATCCAACATACTTTGTTGTGAATCAATTCGAAATGTTTTATTTTTTTCAATAATACATTGCATAATACAACAACTATAGACACCTTTAAAATTTCCTAATATTCATGTTGGTGTTGAGCTTATTCGATGGCTGCATTGAATAAGTCAGTCCAGGTTAGAGTAGGAGTATCCTAATTAGTTTAGGATGTTCTCATGCTTTCTAGAGTAAATTTTGTTGCTTGTTTTAAATTAAGTTCGAAATGTTGATCTTTTTGGTTACTTGTTTTTGAGTTTTTGGTCTTCCGATCATTTGCTTTCTTATGTAGTTTATGTTGGCAACCAAAATTTTGGGTAAAGGTTGCATAGGTGCCACAATTTTAAGTGCACTATAGTTTTGCATGCACACTAACAATTGTGTAGTGGATGACATGAGGCACACATGCTAGTATGAATTTTTCTATGTGAGCCAATTTGAGTTTTTCTATGCATGCCAATCCAACTTTTTATATGCGTGCCAATCCAATTTTTTCTATGCACGCCAACCCGAGTTCTGCTATGCACGCCAAAAATCAATAAGGCACAACATGCACTCTAGAATCAAGAAATGAATCTTCGAGAAATATTCCCTAATGATTACTTCAGGCTGCATGAGAGAACATGAAACAATTAAGGGATGAGATGGAAATGTAGTTAAGACTGCCACGACTCCAAAGAGGCTACGTGGAATACATGTGGGTGGCATTAGCGTGTGGGACTGACATTCAACATAGTGATTGGAGTATAACTAAAAGTTACATAGTTCCAGAGCAGAGAAACAAAAGGGAACAACGATGACATAAAAGGAGTTAGTCAGTTGGTTAGCTAGTGAGTTGATGAGTCAGTTGTAGATCGTTGTTGTTGGGGTCACTGCTGTTGTGGTTGATGTCTTTGGGCTCGTTTTGAGCTCATGTTTTGTAATGTGTTTGGTTGCAATTTTGGTTTTTCAATACCTGCAGAGTATGAGAGAAAGTGTACGGGGCCATGTAATGAACTATAGTGAGAATGTATAAGAATGCATGGCATTGTTTCTGTTAATTGATGAGTCTCTTGGTATATGTATGTGACTGGTTGAATGAATATAATAAAAGATGCATTGATTCCTATCCTACGATGTCTTGATCACGTGTCCAATGAATGTGTGTGTTGTTCTTACATGTTATTAGTTGTTAAACATAATGAAATGGAATGTATGAGTGTCAACCCGAATCAATTCTCTGTGTAATTAACCATTCATCACCGACACAAGACCATATGGTCTCTGTGATTCTCATGGTGTCTTGGGTGAGACCTTCTTTAGTCTTTCACTGAGGATTGATATGTCGATGCCTTGGGGTTTTTGTTGGTTAACTCTAGATGAACCCTGGGTCATTAACCCCCCAAAGTTAAGAAGGATGCATGGAAGCGAGCCAACAATTTGCCTTATTGCATAACTAGATGTTTAGATTTCTCTTCTCCAAAATCTGTCTCTATCATGTTTTTTGTCTCTGTTATCGGAGAAATTGTAGGTTGGGAAAAGCCTAACCAAAACCACAAAAGTGTGACAACTATGGGAGTATCTACCCACTGTCACCTTAGATAGACACTCCCCTTGCTTTAGTGATGATAAGTCACTACAAGAGGGGAATCCCATTGACCCCAGGGGGATTGAGATGGAAAGTGAGAAGATGATGGTGAAAACCTCTATAGGTCAAGCTTGGATATGAGAAAAAGGATTGGAAAAGAGTCTTGTTGATGAAGGATGATTTCCCAAATGTTGTGTACCTACAAGAGAATGTTAACCCTACCCAGAACAAGACAAAAGATCGATATACAAGCCTTAAACCTAAGTGGGAAAAGAAAGAAACCTTGTTTTCCTAAAATTGCAGTAGTATGGAAATATATTTTCTGCGCTAAACAAGTTATATCAGCTACAAATCTAACCACCAGAATCAAGTGAAAGATGAAGAAAATAAAGATAGTAAAGACTAGTTAAACTTCCAATGAATGAGACAAGACTTTGGTGAGTTTTAGGGCTGTTTATTAGGTGTTATCAACAATGTATTGTAATAGACAAGTGGCTGTAGAAATATTTTTCTACAACAGAAAAATATAACCATGAAAATTGACAAGTAAACCATACAAATGATAGCTAATGAGCAGTAGAACAGTAATATAGGTTCACAAGTAAATTTCAGCGGTAGACAAGTGAGAAATGAATGAGTAAGTGAGTATTCTGCAGTCCTAATGGATGTGGAATTATTTTGTAACAACAAGAAGAATTAATTGGCTAATCTAGACACCCTAGTGGCTCAAGTAAGCTTATAACATATAAAATTGATTCCAACTTGAACATATTCAATATCTCTATTTTTCACGTATTCCAATGCAAATGATTTTATTTCTCCAATGAAAATTAGACTATTGCCTTGAAAATTGGGTTATGGAGTCTCTTGTTGCAAGGGCTAGTTGTGTTACATCCCTAAGGGTGTAATCCTTTTTACTCCCTAGGGAAAACAAAACTATCAAGGTAAATCTAACAACTAGCAACCTTGTTTAGTAGCTTATCAAAGACAAAGAGATGGACTTGGTGGAGGGTGTATGCCTTTATACTCCTCCAGGGGTTTAGAAAATAACAACCATGAAATAAGAAGAAACACTAGCAGTATGCAAAAACTTCCTTACCAATTCCAATTGAAAGAAAGATAAACCCTTCTTTACTAGGACCATTCCACCACAATGCAAGGGAAAGCATTCAAGAGAGATAACACATCACTTCCTTCCACAAGACAAGTAACTAGCATCCAAATAGCATCAAAGAGAGATATATGTGATTTTTCCAAGAGGGGCAAAAATTTCAGCCATCAACATATGTAATTCTCAAATGTTATGATATGTCAATTGAAATGTCATGACCCCTATTTATACAAGGTATCACTAACCAATTTGTCCACATACTTTAGGGTAAACCAAAAATTAGGGAGGGAGACGACATCATGCCCTCTAGGGGTGATGTTTTGGTAATAAGAGAAAGTCGTTGGGATGCTTGAGGGGGGCGTTGGGCCTCCAAAGGCATGATATCCATGTGCACGGGCCTCCCTACATTAAAACCATGGCAAGTCATCATCTGGTCACCGACACATTCAACACCTAGCTCCCGAATGAGACATCATGCCCTAGGAAGTGATGTTTTGAGTCTCCAAGGTCAAACATTGGGCAAGAAGGGGATAACTTTCCTTCTCCGGGATGTCCTCTTATGCCTCCAAAGGCAACGCTCATCATCTAACTTGTCCCAAGGCATGGGGTGTGTCATCCACTCTATCAAATTCCTGCCCCCAAGAAGGCCCAAGCAAGGCTTGTTCCTCCACAAATGTCCAACAAGCAAGGTCCTGCAAAGACAAGTAAATACACCGTCCAAGGGTCTCAAGTCAAATGTATCATGCCAAGTAAAATAACATTTAATACACGAGCCATCTAAGCATGTGCATCAAACCTACCTTTTCAAATTAAACAAGTGCTCAAAGACCCTATGAAATCTTCCAAATTTAGATATGGGAGGGGTGTCATAATGCCCTATTGGGTGAACCAATTTCTCAAGTAGGGGAGGTTCCCAAGGACAATCCTTTCTAAGTCATGTAGTGGGTATGAGGTGGATGGGGTTAGACTTCTAGGTATGGGGTTTCATGACATACAAGGGCTCATATTGTCTCATTTATGGGTGCCTTTGTAGAGGGTGGGTTTCCCTTCATCTGCGATGCATGATTTTTCCAAGCCCCTTTGCCATTAATTTATTAGAATATTTCCATGTTGAAGCTAAAGTGGGAATTCTACCTAAGCATGAAAAACATTGCCCACATAAACTCTACCTTGGTCATACTTGACCATGCTTCCCTAATTTGAAGACGATATGTGGGACTTCTATCTAAGCATGGAAAACATTGCTCACACACGCTCTACCTTGGTTGGCATGTCCAATTAGTTATTTATTTTATGGGTCCCTCAATTTTTGCGAGAATCATTTCATTATTGTCGGGATCCCTAGGCGAGTATTTGTAAGGTTTTCTGATTGGATTTTATCTTTTTCCAACTACAAGCCTCTAGGTCTGCAACCCCTTCTTCCCATGAAATGAGGTACATGCCCTTCTTGGGTCAATAATCTCAATGACCTAAAATATGGGGAAACAAAAGTGAAGAAGTAATGGAAAGTGGTATAATGAGTGGGGACGGTACAAAAACCATTCAAGAAAGGCCTCTAGTTACAACCCTTTCCCCAAGGGTGGCCACTTACTAGAAGATCATGACACTCACCAAGGTGAAACAAGGAAAAAGGCATAGTTTCCAAGCAAAATGTTCCATAATCAAGAGAAGTTTTAATGCAACATATTCAAATTTCCCAAGTATTGAAGTGACACTTACCACGATACTTGACTTGTTACCTCATGGAGAAAGATGCACCATCTTCTGGAAGCAAGCTGGTGTGGTGAATTCCATCACGACAAATGGAGAAGTATGGTGGTGAGGCGGGATCCATCTACGTAAGTGGACACTATCGATCAATCCATCTCTCAATACTCCATGTTTGCAACCTGAGGGCCTCAAGACATTATCTCCTTAGTTATCCATAAGAATGGGGGATAACAATATCTAATTTGTCTTTCCCTAAATTGATACGAGAACCTTATGTAGTAGTATCCCTATGCTATTGGTAAAAACTTTTGGGGTATTTAGACACTTAGGAGTTAATTGAGATCAACTTGGTCTAATGTGTCTTTAGGTAAAGTGTGTTTCTTTTGTATACATTAGTATGCATTTGTAGTTATCTAATTTGATGGTCACGATATGTTTTAGATATAAAAATATTTGACAATTTATCATCTCCATGATACTAATGGCTATATTGATCCATGGCTTAGCACCCAATTGATCCATGATCTCTATTTAAGGAGAATGTAGGGTCATTTACTGATGATCGATTGTGAGAAACTCACATGTAAATTTTTTCTCTTTTGCATTAATATATTGCTTTAAGTGGTTGCATTGGTTGGGGCCATTGACTATTTTCCTCTTTGAGGGTTTTAACCACATACTACACTGATGTATTGATATTTGATCTATTTGTGTGAGTGGTTGCTTAAGGTGGCTGACTCATGTGGAAATAAATTGTTTATTGAACATGTTATTAGAGCCCATATGAAGACCCTCTTCTATTTTCTATTGAGATCCTCAACCTGTGTCACTGCATGCATCAAAGGACTTATAGTTTCTACTATTTTTGAGTATTTCTATACCGAGATAGCCATACCATTTCATCTGGAGCACTTCTTTCAATTGAAAACACTTTTAATTTCACATGAAAAGGTTTCCATTTTCCCAAGGTACGACCATTTTGATTAGATCCATAAGTGTAAAGTTTCATTATAGTTTTTTGTATTAATATTTCAGTTTTTCTATTTATATTTCCAATTTGCATAAGCTCTTTGTGCCTTGTGTGATCTTGACAAAAAAAAATGGGGTGGAACATGCTTTTTCTACTGTGTATGCTCTTTTCCATGTGCTTCATGCAATCTTGACAAATAACAAACAAAGAGAAAAACTTGCATTTTCAGGTAGACTAATCAAGATCTAACCTTGATCTCTTCAAGTTTTAGAATTTTTTTTCAAAATTTTGCATGTTTTTGTGTGTGACTATGTTGAAACTTACAAAAAAAATACGTTTACTCTTTGAGGCAAATAGTAAAAATAAAAAATAAATAAAGGCCTCTCTCCTCTTTCATAACATTTGTTATATATTTGCATTAACTCACTTGGTTGAAAGTTAATTTATTAAATAAGAGGTCTTGAGTTTAAGTCTTTCTTTTCAATAAGATATTTTTTGATTTTTTTTTATGTAACTTTACATTGTCACATAATTTTATTGTAAAGTACATTTCATTTTTTTTTTAAGTTACTTTTTGTATGCAACTTTAATTTATAAATTAACTTCATTGTAAAAGTGATTCTCACTTATTTTATAAAAGTGGATCACTTATTGCAAAAGTAACTTATTTATAAAAGCGAGCTTATAAGCAAAGTTA
>JASDQU010102667.1:47076-57810 GCA_032191745.1 Picea mariana
GTTGTCAAGCTTGATTTGTCAAAGGCATATGATAGGATAGGGTCTGTTGGATTTATCTGAGATTGTTGTTAATGCACATTGGTTTCTCTTATCCCATAGTCAAATGGATCATGGCATGTGTTACTTCTATGTCCTTCATTGTTTTAATTAATGGTGCAGCGTCTGGTTTTTTTAACTCATATAGGGGGTTGCGGCAAGGCTACCCTCTCTTTCCCTTTTTATTTCTCCTAGTGTCAGAATGCCTTAGTAAAGGTTTACACATCTACTATTTATAGATGATGTACTACTCTTCTCTTTCACTTCAGAATGAGAATTCAGTGCCTACAAGGAAATTTTCTTTCTTTATAGAATGGCTACAAGGATGGAATTCATTGAGACCAAATATGTACTTTATTCTTACAATCTCCTTGATGGTCTTGATTCACTTGTTGAAAGATACCTACCCTTTTAGTCTTTAGACATAAATACAAGTATCTAGGGTTGGGCCCGGCCTAAAACAAAATACCTCTACCTTGTGATTGTTTTCAAGCCAACCCATCAAATTGTTGTGGTACTAATCTCCATTAAGAGAATTCGACTCTCCTCTATTCTCTCAAAATTTCATCTAGGAAAAGTTCTAAAGCATGTCTTGATGATCCTTTAGGGTCCATAAGTGAAGAGAAGAAATCGTACACTAGCTTGCAACAAGCTTACATTCCACACTCTGAATTATCATTCACTACTTTTGAGGATGACCAACCCCAATCTATTGGCATTAAAGGCGACGTTATCCCCACGAACTTGACAGGCCTCGGAACTCATCTTCAGAAGAAATCCTTAGATAGTAAGACTTAAGAGCCAAGAACTCCCATTACTTATTTCGTGCCGCCGCTAATGCAAGCAAGGTAGTTGGTGCGTGCTCCATCCGCTAGTTACTCTGTAAGTTGTCATGGCGTTGAGGGGTCGCCATATCAATCCAGGGAGGGCCCATGAGTTAGAGAAAACAAATCCATCCCTGAAAATCTAGAAGCAATCGTCCATCGATGGATTGAACAGCACGCTGCTCCCGAGATTGTTCCAACCAGTACCACTGGTAGACGGACGAGGGACGAGGACGTCAAGCGTAACTCTCAGCGTTTAAAGCTTGGGTATGTATTTACACTTCCCAACCAACCGTTCATAGGAGAAACAAAGATCGACCACGACAAGGAGAGAAGAAGAGCTGTCGATTTAATCGTTGGCCCCATATTTGGTGTGCTTAGCAAGAAGGCTATCCTCTATTCTAATTTTACTTGTCCACGGTGCCCATATTGGTTCATGTTTCATCACCCATATGGAGAAATGATATGGCACACTTCCTTTGAGGTAGGTATAATAGCCCCCCAAAAAAATGAGTGAGAAAAATCTAGTAAAACATGAATACAAAGTACCTTTAATACATGGGTGTACCTATTATTGCTTAAAAGAATATTATTTCCCAAACCTTTATAGTGCCTTAGAGGGTGACAATTTGAGGAGATGGACTTTCTTCCTGAAATGTGTATCATTGAATGTCTAAGGGTTTATAGACTCCATTAGAAACACCATAGGGAGATTTTGGAATGTTTAAAGGTTTAGACTCCATTAGAAACACCATAGGGAGATTTTGGAATGTCTAAGGGTGGTGTGGGTTTATATACTCCATCAAAAAGAAAAATTGTATGGAGATTTATTTTGATGATTTCAAATTTAGATTTTATTTTTTATACTCAACATGCAGGAGGTAGAGGTAAAGTGGTCACTCTTGTATTGTCAAAGTTTTCTAGCCATGTAATTGATCATGGGTATGACCCAAGACATTGTGTGGTGTGGTTATTCCTTAATATGGACAGTCAAGTGCTTCGCCTTCTTGATCGCTGGCTAATATGTGTGGATTTCAATAATGTGGAGACTCGAGATGATAAAGGAGGATTGAACTCCATGTGCATGCCCCTATGAGAGAGAATGTTTTATAATGGCCTTAAGACCAATGGTGGCCTCTATGACCTCAATAAGTTTCAAAAGCGTGACTCTGTTGGTTTGTGGTTCTTCACAAAATCAAGAAGCCTAGATAGATTTCTAAAAATGCTAGACAAAGCCATGTTATCATCTAATACAATTCGTTTTTTTCTTTGCAACGTGGGGGGGAGAGCAATGTAAGTGTTAGGGGAGCTCACCCTTTCTTATCTTCAACCTAGCCTTTTTCTCCATTCATACTAAAATGCTAAGATGAGAATGCATAAAATGAGATATCTTCTCAATGTATAGTCTCACCAAAAGCACTTGGCTTGCATCCAAGCCATTAAGAGGATTTTGAACTTGTTTCTCAGGCTGAGCATAAATCTTGGTTATAAATATGAGTGTAATGATGTAATTAGTACTCATAAGATTCATGCATGGATTTAGTAGGCATATTGCGACAGTTAGGTGCAAGTGCCACATTATTGTTAAAGAAGAGATGGAGAATTTGTCCCTGACTCTTTAATTACCTCCTTATGATGATGTCATTCATGCATAAATTGTTAGGCTTCTACACCATTTCTTAAAGCTGGATGAGATTTTCTGATCCAGGTGGATATTGATGGCCACCCACCTATTCCAACTGGCTCCTCCTAACAGTTTTTAGTTCAACACGTTTCTTTGTAATGATGACATTTCTTTGTAATAGTGGGTTCTACACTTTCGGGGCTATCTTGAAGCCTTACACAGCATCCAGGTGGATATCGTTGTTGCCCACCTATTCCAACTAGCTTATTTTGAAAGTTTTCATATCAGTACATCTTTATGTACTTCCACGGTCGTTTTGGGGCCCTAAACAATGTTTTTTTTTTTTGGCTTGCCACAATCAAAATATAAAATGAGTCAGAGTTTGATGGCATAATGTGTAGTTCTCGACAATACCTTTCCAACAGGGTATCACACGCCTAAAATGGAGGTCGTATGCAAAAGTTGAGACTCTAAGAAGTTGAAGTACCAACTTACCCATCGAGGCCCACATAACTTTTGGTGTTTCATCTCCTGGGGTTAGGTTTTTGGATGTCTAGGGTTTTGGCATTCATAAGTAATGTTAAAAAAGCCTTTGGAGCCTCATTGTAATCATTATGCTCAGACGGATACGCGTAGAAGCCACATCTCTTCTCAGAGATAACTACCACCATTCGAGCAAGTTGTTTTCAGTTCTGTAATTTTACAATTTTGGCCTATTTTATTTATTCAATAGAAGTTATTATTCGTTGGATATATGTTGTTGTTCTCAGTATCTTTGTATTATTGTATTCAGTTTGTTATTCATTTTGTTCCGCTCATAAATCCAGATCATTTTATGAGCATTCAATGCCTAGATTCAGGCTTGTGTGCACTAGCTTAAAACTAGAGATAGGCCAACTAACAATTTTTCTAAAGTCTTGTCTAGTAAGGAAGCTTTTGGATGTATTTTTTCTCTTAAAATGGATAAAGGATGAGTTACCAGGAAATGGGATATAGAATGGGAATTTGGTAGCCACCATCATACTATTTTTCAATCAAGTGGTTAATATAGGAATTCAAGGGAGCATGCATTGATCCGGATTTTATGAGTAGAACGAAATGAATATAGATTATTAAAAGATGTTTAACACAAAATAACAGAGATACAGTAAAATTGGTTTTCTATTCAATAAAGAAATAAGTTGAAACTGTAAAATGCAGCGGAAAACAAGCTTGCTGAAATGGTGGCGACTTATCTCTAAGAAGAGATGTGACGGTTGCGCTCATTCGCAAGAAGATGGTTACAATGAGGTTCTAAAGGCCTTTTACAAATAAACAGGAATGTCAAAAACCCTAGACATCCAAAAACCTAACCCTAGGGGATAAAGTGCCAAAGGTCATGTGGGCCTCGTTTGGGTAAGTTAGTACATCAACTTCCCAGGGTCGTAACTTTTGCATGCGATCTTCGTTTTAGGCGCAAGATAGCCCGTTGGAAATGTCTAACCGAGAAGAACAATTTTAGACTCGCCTATGTCACTGCGTTTGATAGTCACTTGGACCCCAAATCCCCAAAAACGTCTTTTAGGGCCTCAAAACGGCCCCGGAAGTTTGGAACTCGAAAAACTGTCGAAAAATTGCCAAGGTGGAAAATTGTTTTTCGAGCCAATGGAATAGGTGGGTGACCACCGATATCCACCTGGATCAATCCTCCCTCCTTAGGAAGCAATGGTCTCCATTGTGTTGGTTCCCTCATCAGATGAGGAAATTTCTGTTGAATTTGGCCTCGGGTGAGCCACTTGCCTTGGTGCAGAAGCTGCCATGCTTTGATGACTCGATAAAGCTGGATCCTTTGTTGTCGAGTGCCCTTGATCTGTGTGTCCACAATATGATCATTGGATGCATGTTGCATGCAGTTAGGGTTGATCTCTGTTGGTGTTAACTGCTCTGGTATCTTTGAGGTGTCTAATAATGGTGGGAAATATGGTCAAAGGAGAGCCATGTTGAAGATTGGATGCAGACCAAGGAAGGGGGGAATGTTGAGCTCAAAAGCATTGTCACCCACAGCCTTGGTGATGGTGTACGGCCCATAACAGAGTGGGCGAAGCTTTCGATGGGGCCCTGTAAGGCGTTCTTTCTGCAAATGCAACCAAACTTTGTCACCCACCTGAAACTTATGTGGCACCCGATGTTGATCATGGCTCTCCTTGTACTTGGCATTAGACTTTTGTAGAATATCCTGAACCTGTTGGCGAATCTGTTGGATCCGCTCAATGAACTGGGTGGCTTTGTCGGATTCTGGTGGTGCAGGGGACGAGTTGGTCGAGGTGGTCGCCAAGGGTAGTGCAACATCCATGGGGCCCAATGGTTGGAATCCCAACCCCACTTGAAAGGGGTTGTGGCCAGTTGAGCTATGCAGGGCTCGATTGTAGCTATGTTGGATATAGGGAAGACTCTCATCCCATGTACGGGGGTGTTTTGAATTGTACATGCGCAGGATATGTACGATCATCCGATTGATGACCTCGGTATGGCCATCTATCTAGGGGTGGAAGGCAGTGGATTTGGTGAGCTTGGTATCCAGCAGTGACCAGAGGTTCGACCAGAATGAGCTAAGGAATCGACTGTCACGGTCTGAGATAATGGTTTGTGGGATCCCAAAATGTACCCATACTCATTCAAAGAAGAGCTTGGCAGTGGCTTCTGTTGTGATTTTCTTCTTCCAGGCGGCTAGAATCGCCATCTTGGAAAAGCGATCAACAACCACAAAAACACGGTCATTTCCCCTCTTGGTGGATGGGAGGCCCGACATGTAGTGAGATGGATTCCCACGGCATGTTAGGAGTAGGCAGAGGGGTGTATAGGCCCTATTTCTTAGTGGTCAGTTTGACAATAGCGCAGGCAGTGCAAGACCTGATATACTTGCCAACATCCTGTCGAAGTTTCGGCCAGAAGAAATGTTTCTGCAGCACTGCCACTGTCTTTTTGACGCCAAAATGTCCTGCCACCCGACTGTAGTGAGCTTCCCAAATCAGCTTCACGTTCTCACTTGATGGAACGTAGAGATAGCCCAAACGAAACAACAGGCTGTCCTGAATATGGAAATTAGCAACCACTAAGTTGGTGCCCAACATTTGGTAGGTGGTGGAGAAGTCATTGTCTGTCTCGTAGAGGTGGGGCCACCCAGAAGTCTAATGGCCACAAGAGTCTAGCATCGTGGCGAGTGTCGCGACTGGAGGTCGTTGAGGCAGTTGGAAACTCAGTTGGTACTTCTTGTTTTATACTTGATGTTGAGATGCAACTGTTGTAAGTATGTTGACCATTTCCGATGGCGATCATTCTGCAATTTGCCTTGGGTCTGCATGAACTGTAGTGGCTTGTGATCGGTGTGGATGATTGTCTCCTTCCCAAGAATGTAATGTCTCCACCGGCGGCAGGCTTGCACAATGGAGTACAGTTCTTTGTCGTAAGTAGGGTGCTTACAGATAGCATATGATAGTGTCTCACTATGATATTCCATGGGGTGGTTGTGTTGAGTGAGAACGGGGCCCACAGCATAGTCTGAAGCATCTGTCTCGATCTCAAAGGGATGTTGCAGGTCCGGTAATGAAAGTACCGGGAATGAGCACAAATGCTTCTTCAAGTCATCGAAGGCTTGTTGTTGGGACAGGCCCCACACAAATTTTGCCTTATTGCCACCGTTGGTTACTTGGTTGAGGGCCCATGCGATATCAGAGAATCCCAGCACGAACCTGCGATAGAAATTGGCGAGGCCCAAGAAGCTCTGAAGTTCAGTGAGTGTAGTTGGGGTTGGCCAGTCACGGATGACCTGGATCTTGTCTAGATCCACATGCACACCATGTTGATCAATGATGTATCCTAAGTAATGGACCCTTCCCATGCCAAAGGAGCATTTTTCTAAGTTTTCATATAGTTTGTGTTGCCGCAGGGTGTGCAGAACCTGTTGAATATGTTGCAAATATTCCGCCCAAGTCTTGTTGTAGATGAGGATGTCATCCAGATACACCAATACAAAATTATTGGTGAAAGGTCATAGGATATCATCCATCATCCTCATAAAATTTGTTGGAGCATTTGTCAAACCAAAGGGCATGACCAGCCATTCAAAAATACCTTATTTTGACTTGAAGGCAGTCTTCCATACATTTGTCTATTCTATTGGGACCTAGTGGTAGCTAGACTTCAGATCAATCTTACTGAAGTATTTGGCCCCCGTGAGTTGATCAAGGAGGTCATCGATTCGGGGAATCAGGTACCGGTTTTGGACTATGATTTTATTTAGGGCCCAGTAATCAATGCAAAGTCGCCAGGTCCCGTCTTTCTTCTACACCAGCACTATTGGGCTCCCACAAGGCGATGAGCTGAGATGGATCTGCCCTTGTGGAGAAATTCTTGGATCTGCCTCTTGATCTCCTTGTTTTCTATCAGGGAGCGGCGATAGACTGGCCCATTGGGTAGTGATGTGCCTAGGGTCAGATCGATGGGGTGCTTGACCTGGCAGTGCAAAGGTACCCTGGTAGGAGAGGAGAAGATATCTGAGTATTCTTCCACGACCTTATCCACTTGCTTTTGTTGTGTGGAGAGATCAGTCACGGAGGCCCTAGATGTGGTTGTGATCTTTCGCTTACTCTAAGAGAGAATCACAAAGAAGACAAATTTTCTGGTCTGAGAGATGACCTTCATGCATTGCTTGGAAGAGATCAAGGAAATAGCACTAGGAGGCACTGCCTCGAGTATACTGTACAATTTCCTGTTCAAAGTAATAATAACACTACGAGCCCTAGACTCATATACAACATGACGTTTCCATAAATAAGGTTGGCCCAAAAGAACATTACAAAGTTCGAGAGGAGAAACATCGCACAATACCTCGTCTTTGAAGGGCTTGATGTCGTACGATGGTCGACATTGTTGGCTGAAGCGGAGATCACTTCCTTGGCGGAGCCATTCAATGGTGTAAGGTTGTGGGTGTGGCGTTGTCGGCAGGGCCAGTCGCTTGATGACCTCTACTGAGATGAGGTTCTTCTAGCTACCGCTATCAACGATGAAGTGCAACGGGGTGCCTTTTACCCACATCTTTGAATGGAAGAGGCGCTCTCCTTCTTCTGGCTCATCTGGTTCACCAGGCTGGAGCTTGGTGGTAGCAACGGTGACACTGGGTTCCTCGTAAATCATCCATCTTCCCCTTTCTGGTTCCGACTCAGAGTCAGAACCCACATCTGATTCAGAGGCTTTCACTTCGACCACCAGCAACTGCTTTGAGTGGCAGTCAACAGTGTTATGCTCAGGGCTCTTATGGAAGTTGCACCACTTCCCGATATCTTTCTTTGTCTTTTTGGTGTCCTTATTTGCTTGCGGCTTGGACTAGTTGTCCTGATACTGTCTATCTTTTCTCTGTCCTTTATTTTGTGGGTTGGGGCCGCCCTTTCCCGGCTTTTGCTATGAGGGGTTCCTAGGCCCAAATTGCCACGTCTTTTGTTTGAGATTCTGCTCGATTTTGACGGCATATCGGTAGGCCGCGCCCAAGGATGAGATGTCCAGAAATTCCATTTCGGTCTGGATGTATCTATGCAGAGCACCACGATACTTGAGCACCAGATGTCGTTCTGAATCTTTGATACCCAGCTTGGTGTGTAAGGTATGGAAGATATTTGTAAACTCTAGCACTGCTTGGTCTCTTTCTTGCCGCAGTGTGGTCCATTTGGTATACAATTTGTCATAACTTCCCACATGGTAGTATTGTTCCTTATTAGCATCCTTGAAGGATTCCCAGGCGGTCATGACTGTAAATAATGAGGGTTCCTTTATTTCCTTTTGCTCACAGAAATTTTCCCACCAATCTTTGACATGGGGAACAGCTTTGAGGAGCGCAAAAGTAATCTTTTCTCTATTTGAAAAGTTATAGATAGAAAAATACCCTTCCAGTAGATTCAACCACTTGTCTACATCATATGCGTCTATCTGACCTTCAAATATAGGAATATCGAAGTTGATTTGTACCTTGAAGGGGGCGGCACCTCTGCTTGAGGAAGATGCATCGTCTGTTGGTAGTCGTCGAAGGATTTGCGCAAAACTATCCATCATCTCGTTCCTCTGTTGCGTGAGAGCTTCCTCAAGCAACATTTTGAAAGGGTCTCTTGTCCTATCATATTTCCTTCCTCCTACCATGAGAGCCCACTTGGGCATGCAAGAGATTTTTTCCTCAAGAGAAACAAGCTTGAGACCCAATTCTTTGTACCATGACCTCGTTGGGGACATGCATTAAGAGGAAAAGGAGCAGACCGCTCTGATACCACTGATCTAGATTTTATAAGCATAATGAAATGAATACAGATTATTAAAATATGCTTGACACAAAATAACAGAGATACAATAAAACTGGTTTTTTATTCAATAAGGAAATAAGCTGAAACTGTAAAATGCAACGGAAAGCAAGCTTATTGGAATGGTGGCAGCTTATCTTTGAGAAGAGATGTGACGGTTGTGCTCATTCGCACGAAGATGGTTACAATGAGGCTCTGAAGGCCTTTTACAAATAAACAGGAATGTCAAAAACCCTAGACATCCAAAAACCTAACCCTAAGAGATGAAGCGCCAAAAGTCATGTGGGTAAGTTAGTACATCAACTTCTCAAGGTTGTAACTTTTGCATACGATGTTTGTTTTAGGCGCACGATAGCCCGTTGGAAAGGTCTAACCGAGAAGAACAAGTTTTGATTAACCCAAGTCAGTGCCTTTGGCAATCACCTGGGCCCCAAATCCCCAAAAATGTCGTTTAGGGCCTCAAAATGGCCCCGGAAGTTTGGAACCCAAAAAACTATCGAAAAA
This sequence comes from Picea mariana, assembly GCA_032191745.1. Taxonomy (NCBI): domain Eukaryota; kingdom Viridiplantae; phylum Streptophyta; class Pinopsida; order Pinales; family Pinaceae; genus Picea; species Picea mariana. The sequence goes on from JASDQU010102667.1 coordinate 56,385, forward strand.
CTGCCAAGGTGGAAAACTTTTTTTCGAGCCAATGGAATAGGTGGGTGGCCACCAATATCCACCTGGATCATTCATGTGCATTGTAATTGTTCCCATAGGATTATATCTTGGTGATGAAAATTTATTTGATTGCAAGTCGACCCTAGAAGAGATAATATAATCCCTAATGGTGATGGGAAATGATAAAAAATTATGGATATTCATGTGAATATTATAAGGTCACACTGAAAAATTTTAAGCCATGTGTTTTGAATGTGTATAAGGAAATTATCCTTAAGCAGTCAATAGGAGAGAACGTCGTGTGAGGGCTCACTAAGTTTTTTCCTAAATATAGTGACCTTCAATTGATAACTAATTGGCAACCTATGACCCTATTGAATGTTTCATACAATATATTAGCTAAAGCACTTTCTATGTAGCTAAGGTGCATCCTACCTAAGACAATTGAACCTAAACAAATGGGTTTAATCAAAGGTCACTTCATGTTAGATTATTTATAGCCATTTGGGAGGTAATACAGTGGGCCAAAGTGCCTAGGCATGAATGTCTTGTTAATAAAATTGATTTTGGGAAGGATTGCAACATATTTGAGTGGTTGTTCATTCTAGTTATTCACAATGATCTTGGTTTAAGTCGTAATTTTCTTTTTTCATGTTGTGGAAACTCTTTTACAATGTGATAGCCTATCTCAATATTAGTTAAGTTATGTCAAATGAAATTGGCATGTTCAAGTCAATTGTAAAGGATTCCCTTGATCCAAAATGGATCCAGGAAGGCTTAAAAAACAAAGTTCTCGGAATCAAATGAAACCAGTGCCATTGTGTTCGGCTCGTCGCGTTGATTCTGTTCATATAATTATTTTCGCAAATGGGCGTCATATGCGAAAGATATCATGTTTTGGCCGATTTCCCAAACATGTAAAACGTCAACTGGTCAAAGTCAACATGTCGTATTGCTAACATCAGTAGTATGACAGGTGACGTCATGATGATGTGGCACCACCAGGAGGTGACACATGTCACTCAAATTTAGCATTTTCAGGATGAGTTGGCACCAGTACGAATTTGACACGTGGCAGTCTATACATGGCGTGGCCCAATGATAAACTGACACGTGGCAGTACAGACGAAAGATGGGTTCTACGGAAGCTGGCGTGGTAGGGTGATTGGGTTGTACAGAAGCTGACGTGAAGGGTGACTGGGTTGTATGGATCCTGACGTGGTGGTTGATTGGATAGGTGACTGGTATGTACGGCGGTGATGTGGCAGTTGACTGTGCATGCTAACTGGACGTTGACTGTGTGGTATAGACAAATCATAGGGCGACACGTGGCCCAATCAGAGGATGCCATGTGGCACCCCAGATTTTGACAATATTGGCTAGTTTAAAAATTTGTTACATCCTCCGGCGGATTCAAACCCTTAAC
>JASDQU010102667.1:64380-96562 GCA_032191745.1 Picea mariana
TCCATCCGCTAGTTACTCTGTAAGTTGTCATGGCGTTGAGGGGTCGCCATATCAATCCAGGGAGGGCCCATGAGTTAGAGAAAACAAATCCATCCCTGAAAATCTAGAAGCAATCGTCCATCGATGGATTGAACAGCACGCTGCTCCCGAGATTGTTCCAACCAGTACCACTGGTTGACGGACGAGGGACGAGGACATCAAGCGTAACTCTCAGCGTTTAAAGCTTGGGTATGTATTTACACTTCCCAACCAACCGTTCATAGGAGAAACAGAGATCGACCACGACGAGGAGAGAAGAAGAGCTGTCGATTTAATCGTTGGCCCCATATTTGGTGTGCTTAGCAAGAAAGCTATCCTCTATTCTAATTTTACTTGTCCATGGTGCCCATATTGGTTCATGTTTCATCACCCATATGGAGAAATGATATGGCACACTTCCTTTGAGGTAGGTATAATAGCTCCCCAAAAAAATGAGTGAGAAAAATCTAGTAAAACATGAATACAAAGTACCTTTAATAGATGGGTGTACCTATTATTGCTTAAAAGAATATTATTTCCCAAACCTTTATAGTGCCTTAGAGGGTGACAATTTGAGGAGATGGACTTTCTTCCTGAAATGTGTATCATTGAATGTCTAAGGGTTTATAGACTCCATTAGAAACACCATAGGGAGATTTTAGAATGTTTAAAGGTTTACAGACTCCATTAGAAACACCATAGTGAGATTTTGGAATGTCTAAGGGTGGGGTGGGTTTATAGACTCCATCAGAAAGAAAAACCGTATGGAGATTTATTTTGATGATTTCAAATTTAGATTTTATTTTTTATACTCAACATGCAACATGCAGGAGGTAGAGGTAAAGGGGCCACTCTTGTATTGTCAAAGTTTTCTAGCCATGTAATTGATCAAGGGTATGACCCGAGACATTGTGTGGTGTGGTTATTCCTTAATATGGACAGTCAAGCGCTTGGCCTTCTTGATAGCTAGCTAATATCTGTGGATTTCAATAATGTGGAGACTCGAGATGATAAAGGAGGATTGAACTCTATGTGCATGCCCCTATGAGAGAGAATGTTTTTTAATGGCCTTAAGACCAGTGGTGGCCTCTGTGACCTCAATAAGTTTCAAAAGCGTGACTCTGTTGATTTGTGGTTCTTCACAAAATCAAGAAGCCTAGATAGATTTCTAAAAATGCTAGACAAAGCCATGTTATCATCTAATAGAATTCATTTTTTCCTTTGCAAGGTGGGGGGGGAGAGCAATGTAAGTGTTAGGGGAGCTCACCCTTTCTTATCTTCAACCTGGCCCTTTTCTCCATTCATCCTAAAATGCTAAGATGAGAATGCATAAAATGAGATATCTTCTCAATGTATAGTCTCACCAAAAGCACTTGGCTTGTATCCAAGCCATTAAGAGGATTTTGAACTTGTTTCTCAGGCTGAGCATAAATCTTGGTTATAAATATGAGTGTAATGATGTAATTTGTACTCATAGGATTCATGCATGGATTTAGTAGGCATATTGAGAGAGTTAGGTGCAAGTGCCACATTATTGTTAAAGAAGAGATGGAGAATTTGTCCCTGACTCTTTAATTACCTCCTTATGATGATGGCGTTCATGCATAAATTGTTAGGCTTCTACACCATTTCTTAAAGGTGGATGAGATTTTCTGATCCAGGTGGATATTGATGGCCACCCACCTATTCCAATTGGCTCCTCCTAACAGTTTTTAGTTCAACACATTTCTTTGTAATGATGACATTTCTTTGTAATAGTGGGTTCTACACTTTCAGGGCTATCCTAAAGCCCTACACAACATCCAAGTGGATATTGGTGGTTGCCCACCTATTCCAACTAGCTTATTTTGAAAGTTTTCATGTCAGTACATCTTTATGTACTTCCAGGGCCGTTTTGGGGCCCTAAATAGTGTTTTTTTTGGCTTGCCACAATCAAAATATAAAATGAGTCAGAGTTTGATGGCATAATGTGTATTTCTCGAAAATACCTTTCCAACGGGCTATCACATGCCTATCAGGGCCCACATAACTTTTGGTGTTTCATCTCCTGGGGTTAGGTTTTTGGATGTGTAGGGTTTTGGCATTCATAAGTAATGTTAAAAAAGCCTTTGGAGCCTCATTGTAATCATTATGCTCAGACGGATGCGCGTAGAAGCCACATCTCTTCTCGGAGATAGCTACCACCATTCAAGCAAGTTGTTTTTAGTTCTGCATTTTTACAGTTTCAACCTATTTTATTTATTCAATAGAAGTTATTGTTCATTGGATATCTGTTGTTGTTCTCAGTATCTTTGTATTATTGTATTCAGTCTATTATTCATTTTGTTCCGCTCATAAATCCAGATCATTTTATGAGCATTCAATGCCTAGATTCAGGCTTGTGTGCACCAGCTTAAAACTGGAGATAGGCCAACTAAGAATTTTTCTAAAGTCTTGTCTAGTAAGGAAGCTTTTGGATGTATTTTTTCTCTTAAAATAGATAAAGGATGACTTACCAGGAAATGGGATATAGAATGGGAATTTGGTAGCCACCATCATACTATTTTTCAATCAAGTGGTTAATATAGGAATTCAAGGGGGCATGCATTGATCCAAATTTTATGAGCAGAACGAAATGAATATAGATTATTAAAAGATGCTTAGCACAAAATAACAGAGATACAGTAAAACTGGTTTTCTAGTCAATAAAGAAATAAGTTGAAACTGTAAAATGCAGCGGAAAACAAGCTTGTTGGAATGGTGGCGACTTATCTCTAAGAAGAGATGTGACGGTTGCACTCATTAGCAAGAAGATGGTTACAATGAGGTTCTGAAGGCCTTTTACAAATAAACAGGAATGTCAAAAACCCTAGACATCCAAAAACCTAACCCTAGGAGATAAAGTGCCAAAAGTCATGTGGGCCTCGTTTGGGTAAGTTAGTACATCAACTTCCCAGGGTCGTAACTTTTGCATACGATCTTCGTTTTAGGCGCAAGATAGATCATTGGAAAGGTCTAACCGAGAAAAACAATTTTAGACTCGCCTATGTTAATGCGTTTCATAGTCACTTGGGCCCCAAATCCCCAAAAACGTCGTTTAGGGCCTCAAAACGGCCCTGGAAGTTTGGAACCCAAAAAACTGTCGAAAAATTGCCATGGTGGAAAATTGTTTTTCGAGCCAGTGGAATAGGTGGGTGACCATCGATATCCACCTGGATCAATCCTCCCTCCGTAGGAAGCAATGGTCTCCATTGTGTTGGTTCCCCCATCAGATGAGGAAATTTCTGTTGGATTTGGCCTCGGGTGAGCCACTTGCCTTGGTGCAAGAGTTGCCATGCTTTGACGACTCGATAAAGTTGGATCCTTTGTTGTCGAGTGCCCGTGATCTGTGTGTCCACAATATGATCATTGGATGCCTGTTGCATGCAGTCATGGTTGAGCCCTGTTGGTGTCAACTGCTCTGCTATCTTTGAGGTGTCCAATAATGGTGGGAAATATGGTCGAAGGAGAGCCACGTTGAAGATTGGATACAGACCAAGGAAGGGGGGAATGTTGAGCTCAAAAGCATTGTCACCCATAGCCTTGGTGATGGTATATGACCCATAACGAAGTGGGCGAAGCTTTCGATGGGGCCCTGTAAGGCATTCTTTCTGCAAATGCAACCAAACTTTATCACCCACCTGAAACTTATGTGGCACCCGATGTTGATCATGGCACTCCTTGTACTTGGCATTAGACTTTTGTAAAATATCCTGAACTTGTTGGCGGATGTGTTGGATCCGCTCAATGAACCGGGTGGCTTTGTCAGCTTCTGGTGGAGTAGGGGACGAGTTGGTCGAGGTGGTCGCCAGGGGTAGTGCAACATCCATGGGGCCCAATGGTTGGAATCCCGACCCCACCTGAAAGGGGTTGTGGCTAGTTGAGCTATGCAGGGCTCGGTTGTAGCTATGTTGGATATAGGGAAGACTCGCATCCCATGTACGGGGGTGTTTTGAATTGTACATGCGCACGATATGTACGATCATCTGGTTGATGACCTCGGTATGGCCATCTGTTTAGGGGTGGAAGGCAGTGGATTTGGTGAGCTTGGTATCCAACAGTGACCAGAGGTTCGACCAGAATGAGCTGAGGAATCGACTGTCACGGTGTGAGATAATGGTTTGTGGGATCCCAAAATGTACCCATACTCGTTCAAAGAAGAGCTTGGCAGTGGCTTCTGTTGTGATTTTCTTCTTGCAAGCGGCTAGAATCACCATCTTGGAAAAGCGATCAACAACCACAAAAACACAATCATTTCCCCTCTTGGTGGATGGGAGGCCCGACATGTAGTGAGATGGATTCCCACGGCATGTTAGGAGTAGGCAGAGGGGTGTATAGGCTCTATTTCTTAGTGTTCGGTTTGACAATAGCGCAGGCAGTGCAGGACCTGATATACTTGCCAACATCTTGTCGAAGTTTTGTCCAATAGAAATGTTTCTGCAGCACTGCCACTATCTTTTCGACGCCAAAATGTCCTGCCACTTGACTGTAGTGAGATTCCCAAATCAACTTCGCGCGCTCACTTGATGGAACACAGAGATAGCCCAGACAACACAACAGCCTATCCTGAAGATGGAAATTAGCAACCACTGAGTTGGCGCCCAACATTTGGTAGGTGGTGGAGAAGTCAGGGTCTGTCTCATAGAGGTGGGGCCACCCGGAAATCTCATCGCCTCAAGAGTCTAGCATCGTGGCGAGTGTCGTGACTGGAGGTCATTGAGGTAGTTGGAAACTCGGTTGGTACTTCTTGTTTTATACTTGATGTTGAGATGGAACTGTTGTAAGTATGTTGACCACTTCTGATGGCGATCATTCTGCAATTTGCCTTGGGTCTGCATGAACTGTAGCGGCTTGTGATCATTGTGGATGATTGTCTCCTTCCCAAGAATGTAATGTCCCCACTGGCGGCAAGCTTGCACAATGAAGTACATTTCTTTGTCATAAGTAGGGTACTTACGGATAGCATCTGATAGTGTCTCGCTATGATATTCCATGGGGTGGTCGTGTTGAGTGAGAACGGTGCCTACAGCATAGTCTAAAGCATCTGTCTCGATCTCAAAGGGATGTTGCAGGTCCAGTAATGAAAGTACCGGGGATGAGAAAAAACTATTCTTCAAGTCATCGAAGGCTTGTTGTTGGGACAAGCCCCACACAAATTTTTCCTTATTGCCACCTCTGGTTACTTGGTTGAGGGCCCATGCGATATGAGAGAATCCCAGCACGAACCTGCGATAGAAATTGGCGAGGCCCAAGAAGCTCTGAAGTTCAGTGAGTGTGGTTGGGGTTGGCTAGTCACGGATGACCTAGATCTTGGCTAGATCCACATGCACACCATGTTGATCAATGATGTATGCTAAGTAATGGACCCTTCCCATGCCAAAGGAGCATTTTTCTAAGCTTGCATATAGTTTGTGCTACCGCAGGGTGTGCAGAACTTGTTGAATATGTTGCAAATATTCTGCCCAAGTCTTGTTGTAGATGAGGATGTCATCCAGATACACCACTACAAAATTATTGGTGAAAGGTCGTAGGATATCGTCCATCATCCTCATAAAAGTTGTTGGAGCATTTGTCAAACCAAAGGGCATGACCAGCCATTCAAAAAGACCTTATTTTGACTTGAAGGCAATCTTCCATACATCTGTTTGTTCTATTGGGACCTGGTGGTAGCCAGACTTCAGATCAATCTTACTGAAGTATTTGGCCCCCGTGAATTGATCAAGGAGGTCATCGATTCAGGGAATCGGGTACCGGTTTCAGGCTGTGATTTTATTTAGGGCCCAGTAATCAATGCAGAGTCATCAGGTCCCGTCTTTATTCTACACTGGCACTATTGGGCTCCCACAAGGCGATGAGTTGGGATGGATGTGCCCCTTATGGAGTAGTTCTTGGATCTGCCTCTTGATCTCCTCATTTTCTAACAGGGAGCGGCGATAGACTGGCCCATTGGGTAGCGGTGTGCCTGGGGTCAGATCGATGGGATGCTTGACCTGGCAGTGTAGAGGTACCCTGGTAGGAGAGGAGAATATATTTGAGTATTATTCCACGACCTTATCCACTTTCTTCTGTTGTGTGGAGAGATCAGTCGTGGAGGCCCTAGATGTGGCTGTGATCTTTCGCTTACACTAAGAACGAATCACGAAGAAGACAAATTTCTCGGTCTGAGAGATGACCTTCATGCATTGCTTGGAAGAGATCAAGGAAATAGCACTAGGAGGCACTGCCTCGGGTATCCTGTACAATTTCCTGTTCAAAGTAATAATAACACTACGAGGCCTAGACTCATATACAACATGACGTTTCCATAAATAAGGTTGGCCCAAAAGAACATTACAAAGTTCGAGAGGAGCAACATCACACAATACCTCGTCTTTGAAGGGCTTGATGTCGTACAACAGTCGACANGATGAGGTTCTTCTAGCTACCACTATCAACGATGAAGTGCAACGGGGTGCCTTTTACCCACATCTTTGAATGGAAGAGGCGCTCTCCTTCTTCTGGCTCGTCTGGTTCACTAGGTTGGAGCTTGGTGGTAGCAACGGCGGCACTGGGTTCCGCGTCAATGATCTGTCTTCCCCTTTCTAGTTCTGACTCAGAGTCAAAACCCACATTTGATTCAGAGGCTTTCACTTCAGCCACTAGCGACTGCTTTGAGCGGCAGTCAATAGTGTTATGCCCAGGGCTCTTATGGAAGTCGCACCACTTCCCGGTATCTTTCTTTGTCTTTCTGGTCTCCTTATTTGCTTGCAGCTTGGACTAGTTGTACTGATACTGTCTATCTTTGCTCTGTCCTTTATTTTGTGGGTTGGGGCCGCCCTTTCCCGGCTTTTGTTGTGAGTGGTTCCCAGGCCCAAATTTCCAAGTCTTTTGTTTGAGATTCTGCTCGATTTTGAAGTTATATCGGTAGGCCGCGCCCAAGGATGAGATGTCCAGAAATTACATTTCGATCTGGATGTATCTATGCAGAGCATCGCGATACTTGAGCACTAGTTGTCGTTCTTTATCTTTGATACCCAGCTTGGTGTGTAAGGTATGGAAGATATTTGTAAACTCTGGCACTGCTTGGTCTCTTTCTTGCCGTAGTGGGTCAATTTGTCATAACTTCCCACAGGGTAGTATTGTTCCTTAATAGCATCCCTGAAGGATTCCCAGGTGGTCGTGACTATAAATAATGAGGGTTACTTTATTTCCTTCTGCTCACAGAAATTTTCCCACCAATCTTTGACATGGAGAACGACTTTGAGGAGCGCAAAAGTAATCTTTTCTCTATTTGAAAAGTTATGGACAGAAAAATACCCTTCCAGTAGATTCAACCACTTGTCTACATCATATGCGTCTATCTGACCTTCAAATATAGGAATATCGAAGTTGATTTGTACCTTGAAGGGGGCGGCGCCTCTGCTCGAGGAAGATGCGTCACCTGTTGGTAGTCGCCGAAGGATTTGCGCGAAACTATCCATCATCTCGTTCCTCTGTTGTGTGAGATCTTCCTCAAGCAACATTTTGAAAGGATATCTTGTCATGTCATCTTTCCTTTCTTCTACCATGAGAGGCCACTTGGGCGTGCAAGAGATTTTGTCCTCAAGAGAAACAAGCTCGAGACCCAATTCTTTGTACCCTGACCTCGTTGGGGACATGCATTAAGACGACAAGGAGCAAACTGCTCTGATACCACTGATACGGATTTTATGAGCATAATGAAATGAATACAGATTATTAAAAGATGCCTAACACAAAATAACAGAGATACAATAAAACTGGTTTTTTATTCCATAAGGAAATAAGATAAAACTGTAAAATGCAACGGAAAACAAGCTTGTTGGAATGGTGGCGGCTTATCTTTGAGAAGAGATGTGACAGTTGTGCTCATTCGCAAGAAGATGGTTACAATGAGGCTCTGAAGGTCTTTTACAAATAAACAGGAATGTCAAAAACCCTAGACATCCAAAAACCTAACCCTAGGAGATGAAGTGCCAAAAGTCATGGGGTAAGTTAGTACATCAACTTCTCAAGGTCGTAACTTTTGCATACGATGTTTGTTTTAGGCGCATGATATCCCGTTGGAAAGGTATAACCGAGAAGAACAATTTTCGACTAACCCAAGTCAGTGCCTCTAGCGATGACCTGTGCCCCAAATCCCCAAAAATGTTGTTTAGGGCCTCAAAATGGCCTCGAAAGTTTGGAACCCAAAAAACTGTCGAAAAACTGCCAAGGTGGAAAACTGTTTTTCGAGCCAGTGGAATAGGTGGGTGGCCACCAATATCCACCTGGATCATGCATGTGCATTGTAATTGTTCCCATAGGATTATATCTTGGTGATGAAAATTTATTTGATTGCAAGTCGACCCTAGAAGAGATAATATAATCCCTAATGGTGATGGGAAATGATAAAAAATTATGGATATTCATGTGAATATTATAAGGTCACATCGAAAAATTTTAAGCCATGTGTTTTGGATGTGTATAAGGAAATTATCCTTAAGCAATCATTAGGAGAGAACGTTGTGTGAGGGCTCACTAAGTTTTTTCCTAAATATAGTGACCTTTAGTTGATAACTAATTGGCAACCTATGACCCTATTGAATGTTTCATACAATATATTAGCTAAAGCACTTTCTATGTGGCTAAGGTGCATCCTACCTAAGACAATTGAACCTAAACAAATGGGTTTAATCAAAGGTCACTTCATGTTAGATTATTTATAGCCATTTGGGAGGTAATGCATTGGGCCAAAGTGCCTAGGCATGAATGTCTTGTTAATAAAATTGATTTTGGGAAGGATTGCAACATATTTGAGTGGTTGTTCATTCTAGTTATTCACAATGATCTTGGTTTAAGTCGTAATTTTCTTTTTTCATGTTGTGGAAACTCTTTTACAATGTGATAGCCTATCTCAATATTAGTTGAGTTATGTCAAATGAAATTGGCATGTTCAAGTCAATTATAAAGGATTCCCTTGATCCAAAATGGATCCAGGAAGGCTTAAAAAACAAAGTTCTCGAAATCAAACGAAACCAGCGCCATTGTGTTCGGCTCGTCGCGCTGATTCCGGCCATATAATTATTTTCGCAAATGGGCATCATATGCGAAAGATATCGCATTCTGGCCAATTTCCCAAACATGCAAAACGTCAACTGGTCAAAGTCAACATGTCGTATTGTTGACGTCAGTAGTACAACAGGTGACATCATGATGATGTGGCATCACCAGAAGGTGACACGTGTCACTCAAATTTAGAATTTTCAGGATGAGTTGGCACCAGTACGAATTTGACATGTGGCAATCTGTACATGGCATGGCCCAATGATAAACTGACATGTGGAAGTACAAACGAAAGATGGGTTGTACGGAAGCTGACATGGTAGGGTGACTGGGTTGTATAGAAGCTGATGTGAAGGGTGACTAGGTTGTACGGATCATGACGTGGTGGTTGATTGGATAGGTGACTGGTATGTACGGCGGTGATGTGGCAGTTGACTGTGCATGTTGACTGGACGTTGACTGTGTGGTACAGCCCAATCAGAGGGCGACACGTGGCCCAATCAGAGGGTGCCACGTGGCACCCCAGATTTTACAATATTGGCTAGTTTAAAAATTTGTTATATCCTCCGGTGGATTCAAACCCTTAACCTTCGGATGAGCCAACGACTTCGTGAAGGGGGGGGGCGTACCGACCAGTCTACTATGGTTATTGTTTAACCATATGACCGAAACACTATTTAAAGTCAATATGGAAATGGTTTGGGATAGGTTTCGGTCGGTGGGGGGCTAGCCTGCAACCAGTGGTTGTAGACCAGGGTCTAAGCCGACAGTTGAGGGCATGTAGGAGCATAAGGACCTAGCCACATGGCCATACCCACAGGACCAAGAGCTAGACCGAAGGATAAGGGCGAGGGGGCTTATCCCTCGGCCACATGGCAGAGCGCATATGACCAGGAGCTCGAAAATAAGGGGTTGTTCCCTACATTTGTCCAATTTTGGGGTTTTTAAACCTTATTGTATAATTTTTATGGATTTTTATGCTAATTTTGGAGGGTTTTGGCCATTTTTGGGGAATCTAGAGCCCGATTTGAGGCCAGATCTTGGGAGGAAGTTAGGAGATTGATACCAACTCCAAATATATATAAACTTGGGGTTATTAGCAGCATTAGAGAGGTTTATAACAGGAGAAATGCTGAAGAATTTGAAAGCCAAAGCCATTTTTATGCAAGGAAGCCATTGAGGAGGGGAACTTTGCAAGCCAATTCCGGGAGCTATGCTCAACCGTTTTCAGTGCCATCAATTGTGTTTCATTCTTGAGTTCAACCAGAACAAAACTAGGCCAGTTTGTAATCCTTTTGACACTTTTCTAATGTAATTTTGAAGCATTGAAGAGAAATAAGAAAGCCTCGCCCACTGAGACAAAGGCCCGAAGACATATGCAATCTTGTCGAACTCCGTTAACAAATTTGTTGTTATGGTTTGCTTATCTTTGTGCTTACATTCTAATCTGCATTTCTTATTATCGCTGCTATAATATCTCATTATTTTATGCTTCTTTCATCAATTCCTATTTGGTAAATGAACTCATGCTTTAAACTTAACCAAGTCTTTAAAAGATCATTTCGGATAAAGTGGTATCAGAGTGAGGTTGACGATTGGTTTTTGAGTTTGCATGATTACCAGGGAAAAGTTGAATCGTGGTGAAGGAAATCTTATAGAAGGGGATCCAGATATTGGATCGAGAAAGAGGACTTATCAAAGTGAGGAGATGGCATCGGAAGAAGGGATGTCTCCGAATGAGATCAAGTTGCAAAATACTTTATTCGCCATGTCTAAGATGGTAAAGGTATTATATGAGGATTACTTGGAACGGAAGAGAAATTTCCAAGGGGAATCTTCTAAACAAGGAAAAAGTGAAGAAGGAGAGGATCCTCCTAAACCTCCTCCTTCACCTCTGTATTCTCCATCATCTTCTTCTTCTTCAAGTACAAGTTCCAAATCCACCACAAGAAAACATTCGCATAAACATAAAAATGGCATGCCTTTACTTAAGCTTGATGTGAAATTTGAATTACCCATGTATGATGGTGAATTCAATGCTAAGAGGCTTGATAATTGGGTCAAACAGATGGAAGTTTATTTCACTGTGCAACAAATCAAGGATGAGGCAAATCAAATCAAGTTGGCATCGCTTCGTCTTGCAGGCACAACATTCATCTGGTGGCAGAGTAAGTTGCAAAATGGCATGCAGCAAGTTGGTAATGTATTTCCATCATGGCAAGATTTTGTTTTTGCACTTAGAAATCAATTTTATCCTTTGGGTTATAAAGAGAAGGCTTTAATTGAATGGCAAGGTCTTAAACTAAGAAAGGGACAAACAATGCAAGAATACACAGATGAATTTTGTAAGATGGCATTAATGTTGAACATTCCATTACATACCCAAGAAACTCTTATGAAGTATATAGGAGGTTTGCTTGCACATATTCGTAACATTGTATTTATGTTTGGACCTACTAATATTGATGAGGTTTTTGTTCAAGCAACATACATTGAAGCAGGAAAAACAAGAGTTGGTGTATTAGGGGAATCGTCTTCAAGGAAAGAGGAAAAAAGAAAGCGGAATGGAAAGAAAGCAAATTCAGCGACAAGAAGGGAAGAGAAGCTCTCTTGCAAGCATTGCAAGAAAGAAGGGCATGATGATGACCATTGCTGGCAATTGCACCCAAAGAAGAGACCAAAGTGATTCAAAGAAAGGAAAGGGAGGCAAACTGTTGCAACAACAACCCGACCAACAGACTTGGAATATGATTCAGGTGATGAGACTAAAATCACAGCAGTTGGTTTGATAGGTAAAATTGGTGATGGATACGATTCTAGATGCAAATTGTTTCACAATCATAAATTGCACATAACAAGGAAATGCACTTTAAAGTTTGCAATTTCATCAATTTTTTTGGATGAGGTAACGTGTGATGTGGTGCCACTCAATTAATGTGTAATGGTCTTAGGCAGTCCTTATTTGTATGATCTCAAAGCAATATTCTATAGGGAACATAATTAATATCTAACCAAAGAAGGCAATGAATATGTTGTACATGCTCGTCACTTAAAGGCAAATCAATCTTTACAAGCAATGAAACGATTAAGGAAGGCAACTTATGCAAGAAACACACCTATAATTGTGCCAAGTAAAGTAATTGATCTTAAGCATGAACATGAGATGGTTGTAGAATGGAAATTCAATCATACTTTGCTTCAAGATAAGCTAATGTCCTACAAGTACTTCACACATATTAGCTAATTTTCAGTCATATTTATGATGTTATCATTGCTAATGTTTTCAACATGGATGGTAGTGGCTTCAGTAAGATGTGAAAGGGTACAAGTGGCTAACAATATGTTGTCAGTTGTCATGGTTGTTTTTCAATTGTTCTTGATGAGATAGGTGCACAGGATAGAGTTTAAAGACAAGGAATAAGTGGGGTGGCCTATCCCGCAATTGATGACTATTTAATACCCTTTTGGAGGACCAAAAGGTCTTAGTGGGGAGGCATGATCCAAAATGGATCCAGGAAGGCCTAAAAATCAAAGTTTTCGAAATCGGACGAAATTAGTGCCATTGTGTCTAGATCGTCGTGCTGATTTTGGCCATATAATTTTTTTCGCAAATGGATGTTGTATGCAAAATATATCACGTTCTGGCCGATTTCCCATACAAGCAAAAAGTTAAATAGTCAAAGTCAATGGGTCGTACTGCTGACATCAACAATACGATAGGTGATGTCAGCATGACGTCATTATGATGTCATCATGTTGACATGGCATCACCAGGCGATGACATGTGTCACTCAAATTTGGTGTTTTGAGCTGAGTTGGCACTAGTATGGATTTGACATGTGGCACTATACAGATGACACGTCGCAGTTCGTATATGACATGGCCCAATGACAGGATGACACATGGCAGTACGGACGACAGTTGGGTTGTATGGAAGCTGACGTGGAAGGGTGACTGGGTTGTACAAAATTTGATATGGCAAGGTAGCTGGGTTGTACAGATGTTGACGTGGCTCCTGACTAGACAGGTGACTGGGCTATAGGGTGGTGACGTGGTAGCTAACTGTGCATGTTGATTGGACACTAACTGTGTGGTACGAAAAAATCACACGGTGACACGTGGCCCAATCAAAGGGTGCCACGTGGCACCCCAGATTTTTCCAATATTGGCTAGTTCAAAAATTTGTTATAGCCTTCGATGGATTCGAACCCTTAACCTTCGGATGAGCCAACGACTTCGTGAAAGGGGGCGGACCGGCCGGTCTACTATAGTTCTTATTTAACCATACGACCGAAACACCATTTAAAGTCATTATGGTGTGTGGTTTGGGATAGGTTCCAGTCAGCGGGGGGCTAGCCCGCGACCATGGGTTGTAGACCAGGGGCTAATACGATAGTTGAGGGCACGTGGGAGCATAAGGATGTGGCCACATGGCCATACCCACAAGACCAGGAGCTAGACTGGAGGATAAGGGCGAGGGTGCTTAGCCCTCAGCCACATGGAAGATCGCATATGACCAGGATCTCAAGAATAAGGGGTTGCACCTTGCATTTGTCCAATTTTTGGGTTTTTAAACCTTATTGTATAATTTTTGTGGATTTTTATGCTGATTTTGAAGGGTTTTGGCCATTTTGGGGGAACCGAAGCCCAATTTGAGGCCAGATCTTGGGAGGAAGTTGGGAGATTGATGTCAAATCCAAATCTATATAAACCAGGGGTTCTTAGCAGCATTAGAGAGATTTAGAACAAGAGAAATGCTGAGGAATTTGAAAGCCAAAGCCCTTTTTATGCAGGGAAGCCATTGAGGAGGGGAAATTTATGGGCCAATTCCGAGATCTACGCTCAATTGTTTTCAGTGCTATCAGCTGTGTTGGATTCTTGAGGTTGAGAAGAACACAACCAGACTAGTTTTTAATCCTTTTGACACTTTTCTGATGTACTTTTGAAGCATTGAAGATAAATAAGAAAGCCTCACCCACGAAGACAAAGGCCCGGAGACGTAGGAAATCTTGTTGAACTCCGTTGACAACTTTGTTGTTATGTTTTGTTGATGTTTGTGCTTACATTCTGATCTGCATTTATTATTATGGCTGCTATAATATGTCATTATTTTATGCTTCTTTCATCAATTCCTAATTGGCAAATGAACTCATGCTTTAAACTTAACCAAGTCTTTAAAAGATCATTTCGGATCATCCCTTTAGCCCCAAAATTATATGTTATGGATGTTAAAGCTCTTGGCTACCCACTCTAGTATAGAGTCTCACAAGAGATCATTAAGGGTATTTTGTTACCTAAGCCAAATGGTCATCAATTGGTTAATGACCACTTTGCAGATGACTCATTTCTTACATTTTGAGAGGAGAAGGAAATTGTGGATAATTTAATTGACTATCTCCATATTTTTAATACTACCTCCAGGTCTAAATTACAATTCACCAAAACTCAATGCTACAAATAATGGTTGGCTTCCATTACATCCAAGACAAAATTTTAAATTCCTAAGCATCCATTTATCCTTTCAAGCCTCTCCAAAAGAGTTAGAGAAATTTGTTCACCAAAGAATATCCAAGAAGATGGACAAGTGTATCACTAACCCTATAATGCTATTAGCCAAGTTCTAGATTTGTACCAAAGTCCTTGTTTCCATTCATCTTTACTACTCATCATGTTGGGTTCCTTCTAATATGGGTTATCATAGAATTGAAAATGTCCTACAAGATTTTCTTTCAAATTCCTCTAATGGAATGAAGAGTCCATAGAATACGTTAGATAATATGTTGTGCATTGAATGGTTGGGGAGGATGGATATCATTGACATCCACGTGTAAGATTGGGCCTTGTATGAAGACTAGGTTATCAAAACAGTTGATAGTAAAGAAGCTTGGAAGGTGTTTCTAGGAAATTGTTTCTGAGTGTTCCTTTAATTTGAGTGCAACCACAAGTTCTTAGTGCATAGCCTCAAACATACCGAGAAGAGCCTATCCTTTGTGACGACCTCATCCATCCATACCACTTTAGCACCTTTCAATTCTCTGCATCATGCCAACACTGGGATGTGTATTGCCTACTAGGGGGTCTAAGTGGAAGCACCACTAGGGGTCTCTTATCACCATTGATGAGTTGGGTTGAGGGTAAGCACCCCTACAAAAGTCAAAGAGGTAGCGCTTCTATGCCCATAAAGCCTCTACAATATTTAGCACATTAACTATCTGTTACATGCACCAAGTTCTATCACACACACTTTAGAAGCCTATGTGTATCATGTGCACATATTCTTCAACAAGTTGTGCTCACTTTAGTACATTGCATGCACCTCTTCCTTCTAAACATGCCTCTACGCATCATGTGCATCTCCATCTACTGCACACACCTACAATTTTGAATGACAACTATCACCAAGACTGTGATTGTGCCGAAAGGCACCTTCTACAGCCTAGTATGAGGGATATGTGTAATTCCTTCTGTGCTCAACATGGAGTTGACACACGACATTTAAAAAAAAATATTAATAACAACAAATATTTAAATGTCCGCCATAAATAAAATATTTCAACATGCATCTTAAGTAAAATAATTATATATTAAATCTATAGAGAAGGAAAGAGATAGAGTAATTGAAAGTAAAAAAAATCCTTTTTCATTAATGGGTGTTTTTTACTTCCCAAAATGAGGGAGATGTGTAATTCCTTCAATGCTTAATATTATGGAGTTGACATGTGGCATTTAAAAAAATATTTACAAGAAAATAATAACAATTTAAAGTTGACATGTAGCATTTAAAAAATATTTTAACATCCACCATAATTAAAATAATTTTATATTAACATTCACCTTTAAGAAAAATAATTCCATATTAACATTCACCTTTAAGTAAAATAATTTTATATCAACTTTATAAAGAGAGACAGTAATTGAAAGTAAAGAAATTTGTATTCCACCCATAGGTGCTTTCTACTTCTCCATATGAGGGAGATGTGTAATTCATTCAATGAGTTAAGACATGTCATTTAAAAAATATTAGTAACAAGTAAATATTTCAATATCAACTATATATATATATATATATATATATATATAAGAATTGAAAGTAAAAAAATTCTTATGGTTAAAACATTTGAATGGTGGTGCGGGAGATGTGCATTTGGTTTCGTGCTCGACATGGAGTTGACAAGTGTTGCACTCACGCACGCACACACACATGCACACATATAAAGAACCAGTGTAGATCCATCTTAACTCTGAATCTATCCTTCACCGAGAGGCATCAAAGCCTTTGAGATGCAAACATTTCTTCAAGTTTTGTACTCTAAAAAAATTTGCATTGCAAGGAATTTGTCTCTCAGTGCATGATAGATCTGGACTTAAGATGGATCTACATTGGTGGAAGCCCACTTGATGCAGCAACAAGACATGTTTGTTGTGTCAACACTTGTATGCCACAAAAGCACGTAACACATCGATAAGAAAAATAATCATTAAAAGTTACCAAACAAAATCACCTTAAGAAAATGAAAGAGTATGTGTGTGTGCACACGTGTGTGTGTGTGTGTGTGTGTGTGTGTGTGTGTGTGTGTGTGTGTGTGTGTGCCTCTATGTGTGTAGGTATGTACGTATATATGTATGTATATGTTTGTTTGTATTATGTGTCTGTGTGTGTGTATGTGTGTGTCTGTGTGTGTGTTAAAAACATTTTAAGTGGTGTGTCCAATTCAAATTTCATGAAATAGCTCTATTGAATTTTAAATTGAATTATTTAAGGTCAAGATAGGATGGATGATGAGGTACAACTTGTCAGTTATTCGAATGTCCAACCCTCTAAAGACCAGATATTTCGTTCCCTACCAAGTGTTGTATCCCTAGTGGAGAGGTTGTCACTGTCATTAGGTACTGATGAGGCATCCTCACCTGACCTAAGAAAAGGTGCCAAAAGTTTTTTTATGAGTTTCATATCTGCAACACATAAGAGGCCGATGTTGTTTTTACTTCTAAAGGATTTGGTCAGACTAGGGAAAATTATGAGGACTTTCCATCCCTTTCCATGTCTACAGGTGTACCTCCATGTTTAGATCTTGGTATATTGTACGTGATTCATTCGAGAAGGGATATTTTCATTGCAACCTCAACCGCTACAGAAGTATGCTCTGTTGATTTGGCTGATGATATGGTAACATTCCAATCTGATACCCTCAACCGCTACATAGTATGCTCTGTTGACTTGGCTGATGATATGGTAACATTACAAGGAGGTCGTTGCAAGGAAGTGGAACAACCCAGAAGGAAGAAAAAATGTAAGGTAATCAAAAATCGCAAAGGGGAGGTTGCTTTAGTGGTGGTGGAGGACATTGAGTTGAACCAATTTCTCGATCTACCTGGCCATACTCTGGTAGGAAAATTCCTTGACAAAATAGTGGGATGGTTTATTTATTGTTCTATATGGAAAGGCATCGGGGCACTAGCCTAGGGTACACTCCGTAGACACATATCTTAGCCAGAGGATGGTTCGGATTCATTTTTAGACTATAAGAAGATGTTGTTTCAGCTCTTAAGGAGGTATGGTTTATGGATAGCTCATACATGTCCATAAAACCATGGCATCCTTTATTTGAAGCAAAGGAGGAGTCGGTGTCCAGTACCCCAGTTTCTAATAAACTACCAGGGCTCCCCATAGAATTTTTGGAAGATGCATCCTTTACAGGCCATTGGTAACCAGCTCAGGAAGACCATATTAGTCTATGACATCTTTTTAGATGAGATATTCAAATCGATAGTCAAGATTCTGGTAGACTTGGATATTAGAAAGGGTTCATTTGAATCCATTGACTTGGTTATTGAGGAGAAAAGGTATTTGTAGCTCCTTGATAATGTCAATATATCATTCCATTTTTCCAGGTTTCATATTTATGGACTCGTTATGAAGGATTGCTTGAAGCCTTTCTTTAAAAAAAAAATGGAGGGGGGAAAAGAATTTTCAGAGATCTATTTCTGAGGAGGAGGAGCCACTTGTCCCTGAGGAGATTGTTGATAAGAAGTCAGTTACTGAAGTAGCACTTACAATTTATTCACATGAGGAAGTGGGTAAGGGATTTAAAGGGGCTACAAAAATCCATGTTGAGGTTCTCTCAATACCCTTAATTGTTTTTGCAAGACCACTTTTGGTATACAAAGTAGGTTTTGAAGATGTAGAAGGTCCAAATTTGCAAAACATATCCTCCTCGCATATTCAAAAAGGCCACGAAGGAAACTATCAACACTTGCAAGGATGATGTGGGTAAATTGAATCTTTCCTCTTCTTGTTCTTTCCCCTTCAACAATCTATTGGGGGGTGTCGAAGGGCTAGGCCCTACTCCTTCTATTTTGATTAAGAGATTTAGAGGTTGGCCTCCAAAGACAACCATAACCCCCCCTTTTGCTTTAATATCCATCTTGTTAATCTATCTGATGACTCTGACCCACGTGAGCTAAAAGGTAAGGGACCAATGGAGGGTTTCGGGTCATTTTCATCAAATGTTCAGTCTAGAGGAGGTGGACATTACAATTAGTGTCTTAAGAAAGGAAGTATTTTGTGTCAGGTCCCTCGAGAGGTCTCGGAATGAACTCCACTGGAGAAGTGGGGAGTCTCTTAATCGATAGGAATTCGGCCTTTAAACAAGCACAGGAATAGGAAATCAAAGAAATCAATCAAGGAAAACATAAGTTTATTACTAGGGCCCTTAGAGCAGGACTATCCCTTCCAGAGGTTTCTCCATGAATGTTTTGTCCATTAATATCCAAGGCCTAAGGGAATAGGCCAAATGATTGTCCCTCGAAAGACTATTAGACATTGAAAGACCTGAGATTGTTCTATCGCAAAAAACCATGGGAAAATGGAACCTTTTAATCCTTAAACTTAAAAAGTTGACAAGGGACTGCTAATTTCTTTCTCTTGATTCTGAGGGTTTATCTAGGGGGATCATTTCGAGTTGGAATACTAATGTTATGTTTTCTAATGCATTTTCAATTAATTCATGTTTATTTATAGAGGTTTTCTGCAAAATCTTGGTTTTTTCGTTGTCCATTATCAATGTTTATGGGTCGTACAAAAGGACGTCAAAATTTATGGGACAACATTTTTTCTTCCCAGAGCATTAAATATGATAGCCTTGTTATTGATGGTGATCTGAATCTAACATTAAACTATAGAGAAGTATGGGGGGATAGTGTCGGGTCTGATAGACTTGTTGATTTCTTTCGATCTCACTTTGAATATTTTGGATGGGTGGATATTGAACTTATCAAATTAATACCTACTTGGAATAATAATAGATCTAGTCAAGATGTTGTTGCTAAAATAATGTATCGGTTTTTGCTCCAGGATACCCTTATTCAGAAGGTGGAAAAGTGCAGAACTTGGGATGGAGGGACTAGGCTCTCTGATCAGTTCCCCGTATGGTTAGAATTTGAAAATCACATAACAAAGCCAAGAGCCCCCTTCAAATTTAATCCCAATTATACTAATAAGGGAGAAATTCAAGCTACAGTTAAGGATAGTTTGAGCAATTATTCTTTCGATCTAGAATCATTTTCCTGTGATCAATTCCCTATCTCTAAAACACTTAAAAGAGATGGTAGCAGCTTAGGTGGGGGGGAGATTTAGAATGAGAGAGGTTTGGTTGGTCGAGGTTGAGAATCATTGGAATTATTGGTCTAGAAATATGATGAAGGTATATTTGACAAGGAGGGTTTAAGGAACTAAAATATATAGAATCTATGCAATCAAAATTGTTGACTGATAAGGAGGCAAATTGGCATCTAAAAATTTGGGCAACTTGGATTGAATTTGGTGATTGTAACACAACATTCTTTCAAAATTTTGTTAACCACGGGAGGAACATTAACACTATTTGGGAAGTGACTAACTCTGAAGGAAACAAGATGAGAGGCAGAGCTGGCAGATCTTGGAGTTCAGCATTTCAAGGCCATTTTCAAGGAGCATGTCGGTGCTAATATTGCAGAAATATTAAAGGTAATCTCCTTTTTCCTCTGGTGGGTTACTGATGATGACAATGAAAGGAGGTTCAAGATTATTACTAAGGAGAAGTTACATCATGTTATAACTACTTTTAAGGATGGGATCTCGGGTCTTGATGGGTGGACTATTGAATTCTATCTTTCTTTCTTCAAGTTATTGGGTGAGGATCTTCTTCGGGTGGTGGAGGAGGTTCGACTATCAAGGAAGGTTATAGGAATTGTTAATTCAAAATTTATTGCTCTTATTCCCAAGGTGAAATGTCCTAATACCTTTGAGGTATATTGACCCATATCTCTTTGTAAATGCCTCTACAAGATTATTGGTAAGGTTTTGGCTATCAGTAGTAATCCCTTACTCTCTAAATTTATCTAAGAAAAATAATTTGACTTTCTTGAGGGAAGGTAGATTCCTGAATCCATTGGAGCTGCAATAAAAGAGGTTCTGCACTCCATCAAACTCTCCAAAGATCTTGTAGTTGTTTTGAATCTTGATTTGTCGAAGATATATGATAGGGTCTCTTAGCTTTATCTGAGATTATTGTTAATGCACATTGGCTTCTCTTATCCTATAGTCAAATGTATCATGGCATGTTGTACTTCTATGTCCTTCGTTGTTTTAATGAATGGTGCAGCTTCTTATTTTCTTAAGTCATATAGGGGGTTGCGGCAAGGCTACCCTCTCTCTCCCTTTTTATTTCTCCTAGTGGAAGGAGGCCTCAATAAAGCACTAGACAATGCCAAGTGGAAGAAAATAGTAAAAGGTATTAGGTTTGGTAAATAGAATAGGCTTACACATCTACTATTTGTACATGATGTACTACACTTTCGTTTCGGTTCAGAACGAGAATTCGATTCCTACAAGGTAATTTCCCTTCTTTATACAATGGCTACAGGGATGAAATTCAATGAGACAAAATTTGCACTTTATTCTTACAATCTCCTTGATGGTCTTGATTAAGTTGTTGAAATATGCCTACCCTTTTAGTATTTATACATAAATATAGGTATTAAATATCCAGGTTTCCACTTGAAACCAAACAATTATGTGGACATAGTTTGGTTTTGGTTGACTCGGAAGGTGGAAAAAAGAATTTGACTATGGTGAAATAGGTGGAGGAGGTCGTTTAGTTTTGGTAAAGTCTATTTTGGAGGCTATTCCTATGTATTGGCATATGTTGGCCCATATCCAAAAAGGCATTATGAAGAAGATCAGGAATTTTTGTTTCAATTTTATGTGGCGGGGAAGTAGTAAACATAAGGGCACTCACTGGGTTAATTAGAGAAAAAATGTAGCTCCAAAGTCCTTGGGAAGATGGGGACTGAAGGATATACATATTTTCAGTCATTTCCTCACTGATAAATCACTATGGAATATGATCACCAAATAAAGTCTATGGAGGAGGATCTTGATACAAAAGTACATTTCCCTTGGCACAATATTGGACTAGATAAGGGAAGAAAGGAAAAGTACTCATAATGTATCAAATCAATGGAAAGCCTTGACATTAGATTTCCTTGTGATAGGATCCTTTTTGTCCTCAAAATTTGGTAATGGGTCACGGGCTAGAGTTGGTGTTGATGCTATTATGGGATGTGATAGAAGAATCTTTTTTATGAATATTTGATTTACTATTTTCAAATTATCAAGAAAACAACATTAAACACAATGTCAAATCAAACTATTACTACCATTTGGGAACAAGGTTGGCTAACTATTATTGAATTAAATTTGGTAGGTGATTGTACCATTGAATGGAACAACTTCATTGCTTCACATCAAACGGATCATATTAGACTTGATCCTAGTGAGGATGGGCGTATTTGGGGGAGAAATGTTGTTGGAGGGATCTATTCATCCAAGTTAGGTTACGATGCTCTATTCGAGCTTAGGACAAATGATGAGGTATGGTGGTGGAAGAAATTTTGGAAGGTAAAATCTCCTCCAAAGTCTATTTTATTTATGTGGCTTGTTGTAACGTCCCTCAACCGGTGACCCCAGCCGGTTAACACTACCGAAGCAACCTTTTCTTTTCCTTTACTGCTTTGATACCATTTATGTGACATTACTGGCCTTAAACAACAGGCTAGGCCATGCCACCGAGTAACTTTGCGGAAATAATCACATATAAAACTTAATCGGAAGATAGAGATAACATATGGTATTCACACATATAAATATATATCTATCTAATGCAATTAAACAGACGTCAATACTCTACTCATACACATGTTCATGCGGAAGCAACATTAACACGTACATACAACATATATATACAAGCATTACTCATTAATTATAATGCAAATACAAATACACAGCATACAACGAACAAAGAATTTGTACTTATATTTTAATAGGTGACCACCAACTGCGTGCAGACCTTCCACGAACCTCCCAGCCTCAGATCATGCTGCTCATCACGCACAACAGTGCGTCACCCCCGAGTTGGGACTAAACTACATTGGGCAAGGGAATTCTAGGCTTGGCAAGGACAACAAGGAAGTTGCAAAGAACAACAGGAATGATATTTTATCCCAGTAGCCACTTACGCCCACAACCCACAGACCCTCATTCCCTACACGCCTGCTCCACCCCAAGAGGTTACACCTTCACTAATACAAGTCCATCGGCTACTACACCTCCCTTACCTTGGGCTTCAACAACGGGCTCGACCGAAAGTCTCAGAGCATTGTAGCTACTATGGGACTCCCTCCAGGAGAACTCACTTCCCAGCAAACTCTCTCACCTGGGAGAGTTTCTCACAGGCCTGAAAACCTACTTCTTCAATTCAACTCTTATGTCAAACGGACACAAGTGATTTCAACAACAGAATTCGGGTAACGCATAGGTGAAGTCTGTTGCACAACTGAGAGGGGGGGGTGAATCAGTTGTAACCTTGCTTAAACAATCATACTTATTTTAAGCTCTTTCCAGATCACTCAATGACAATCACAATAATGCAGGGAAGTAAGCAATAGACCATTCAACATCATTCACACAAATGAGATACACATAGACAGATATTTCCTGAGGAAATCCATAAAGGGAAAAAACCTCTTCTTCTTTATATGATAGGTAATATGTACATTCTTTACATTATCATACATATGATCACCAACTCATAATGAGGCTACAACCTATGTTTTACAAGCTGCTACTTGCTAAGAGCACCAACTCTCTGGATTCTCTAGCACCAACTCCCTAGTTTCTCTAGCACCCACTAGAAGGAAGCACCAACTCCCTAAGTGTTCCAGCACCAACTAGATGGAAGCACCAACTTCCAGTCACACAAGCACCAACCTGTATAACAGAGAACAACAATTCTCCTTTGCACCACCCTGCCACCCTGGTTTCTCTGGCTGCAACCAGATGGAAGTTACAACTCCCTTTGTTCAAGCACCCACTTGAACCTCTAAGGACAACATTCCTCCCTAGCACCTCCCTACCACCCTGAAATCTAAATCTTTTCTATTAAGACTTATTACAGCGATATAAATTTCTTCAATGGCTTACCGGTCTCATCACTGTTCTGCTACACTGCACTGCTCTGTCTGCATCAGTGTCTCCTGCACACTCCTTGCGCTTTCTGTTCTTTTGCCTTTTATGCTCTCTACACCATGTCCCTTCAATGCACCATTCCTCTTCTATGCATTTCTGTTGCTGCGCTCTGCCTCCTTCTTCACACCTCAATCACACTCAACAGCAACTCCCATTTCTTCTTTGTTCAACATTCTTATACTCTATGTGCACCTTCTGCATGCAATCTGCTTCTCGCTCTTGCATCCTCTTCGGCTCCCAATCTCCTCCACATCGAGGTGTTTTCTCCACTTCACTCTTCCACAGCTATCCCATCTCTTGTGTGCCACGTTGTCTCTCTCTGTTCTACATCTCCTGCTCATTCTGAGTGCTCTGCCTGATCATCATGGTGACTCTTCATCTTCTCTGTCGGTTTACCCCACGCATCCATCATCACTGGGTGTTATCTCGAGATTCTTCAGCTTCTCTGGCAGTTGAGACTCTTCGTCTTCTCTGTCATAGACGCGCTCATCCTCTGGCAGAAGCCATCATTTGTTCCTAGCAGTTACACTATGAAGTGCAACAATAGCCCTCCGATCTTTTTCAAATACATCTGCACCGTTGAATTGACTTCATTGAATCTTGCGTTCATTTCACCATTTCGCACTTCGGCATTTCGGTATCCCCATGGTGAATATTTCGTTACTCTCCATGTCCCAATCCCCGAAACTCTGAAATGGAGCTTGCTGCTTCGAGTTCTCTTCTACATTTCTTCGACAATGTGACCACCGGAATATGACCCCTCTCCAATCACACAAGCGCTTCGATCTCCAAATCAACGGTCTTCGATCCATGGTGATCGGACGACTATCCTCTGCCCCGGGACTTCAAACTTCGGGACTTTGGGGGAGTGATGGAGTTAAAACTACCGGAGTGAGGTCAGTCTTGCGTCACTCGATGACATGTTGTGACTGGAGTGGATGTCACGTGTCACTCAAAATTGTGATTTCCATTGGCCTGAAATGCCTAATCAACTCAACACTTGTCATTGTCTGATCATGCCATGTGTCATAGTCTTCCACCTATCCTTTCTTACGTGGTCTTCCACATTCTCCTCCTGGATCTATCGGCCCAGATCACTTCGCAATTTCACATATCGCGATTTCGGCATTCTTGATGTGAATGTTCTCGACACTTCCAAGTCCCGGTCTGCGAAACTCCGAAATGAAGTCAGATAAGCTTTTCGGCTTTTCGCACTTCGCAACTTTGGGACTCCTGTGATGAGGAGTCTCGACACTTGACTCCTCCATCTCCCGGTATCCGAAACTGTCTCCTGCTTTCGGGATTTCGGAGTTTCGCATTTCGCGATTCCGGGACTCCTGTGGTGAAGTGTTTTGACACTTCAACTCCCAGTATCCGGAACTGTCTCCTGCTTTCGGGATTTCGACGTTTCCCATTTCATCGTTTCGGCATTTTGGCACTACTGTGGTGAAGTGTTTCGACACTTCAACTCCTGGTATCCGGGACTCCGAAATGGAGTTATTTCCCGGTCTGTAAAACTCTTATTGATGTGCCTCTTTCGGGATTTCGGGATTCTGTATTTTGCAACTCCGGGACTCCTGTGTTGAAGAGTCTCAACTCTTGACTTCTCAATCTCCTAGTATCTGAAACTCTGAAATGGAGTTTACGCTTCTGATCTTTCCATGCAATTATCCCTGCGTTGTTGATCTTCCTTGCCTGCCTGTTTTCCATCACATAAACAAGCACACTCTTGCACTCTTCGTGCACCTCTGCACTATCTCTTCTAAGCTTACATTGTCCCTGTTTTTCCATCGTTGCATACTCTGATCTTGCCATCAATGCCAAGCACATCTACCTGAAAACATGCCAACAAAGTCAACCACAGAAAATGGGTATGGACACAGAATATGACAACAAACCAAGCTTAGCCAAAAATGCATTGGCAACAACCTCCACGACACAACATGACTCAGTAAAAATACAAGTTCATCGGGCTTCACAAGAAATATGCAGGACAACGCTAGTGTCTAAGAGTTACACTAGCACGTGCATCAATGGGGAGTATGGCTCTCTTCTAGGATGGCTAACCTTGCAAGAGTATTGATGCGATGGTGAAGTATCATGATAGTCGTGAGAATCGTGAGACTCGTGAGTGAGCCCACCCCCAACGAGATGACTTTCCCAATTAAAACTGCATGCTCCTAGGTTGACACATGTCTCCCTGAAGCTGCATGAGCTCCACTTAACACTCATCCCCCTTTCCCCCAGGAACTTAGGACAACATGGTTATATCAAACCTTAGCTTCTAGGAAATAATAATATAATATTATTCCTTTAGAGGTAAGCCCTCTAGCTTATCCTTTATTCCTAGACACTTAACCCTTCCCCACCTAGTGGAGCTTAGTCACCCATAACTCTTTCTTTGTGGAGGGTCTACACACAACAGTGTAATTTTATTAGTGATATGTGTGTATTTACATATACAAAATCAGGCTCATTAGCCTTAGCATCTCGCTCACCAACCTAATAAACACATAAGTCTCTCAGCTTATAACCACTTGGCTCGCTAGCCTATAAGCATAATTACAATTCAGCAGGGGCTCGACCTTGGGGTGTTATAATCCCCTCCCCTTATTTTTGCGTTGTCCTTAGTGCAACTCTTTACACAACAACAACAAGATTTCCAAAATCTTCAAAAAGATGTGGGTACTCTGCCTGCATAGCATCTTCATGCTCCCATGTTGTGTCCTCAGGACCGTACCAGGTCAACTGAACCTTTACAAGCTTTATGACTCGATTCCATAGTTGCTTGCTCTTCCAGTCTAGTATGCGCATAGGCTACACTTGCAAAGTGCCTTCTTGTTCCACCTGGATCACATTCCAATCAATCACGTGATTATCATCAGGTATATACTTCTTGAGCAATGATAATGAAATACATTATGAACAGTCATGGATGCAGGAAATGCAAGCATATAAGCTATTGGTCCAATCCTTTCTAATATTTCAAATGGTCCACAAAATATGGCTACCAATTTGGAACAGCTTCCCATCTTCAGGGAACTTCTGTTGGCTTTCACCTTCAGGAAAACATGGTCACCCACTTTAAACTCTTTGTGGTTTTTGCCTTTGTCTACATAAATTGTATGTCTATCTTGGGCAGCCTTGAAATTCTATTTAATATTTAGCATTTTCTCTTCCATTTCCTTGAGAAACGCCAGCCCAACCACTGCCCTATCAACTAGATTTTCCCAACTTATTGGGGTGTTTCACTTTATGCCATAAAGTGCTTCAAACAGGCTCATCTTCAGTGAACCTTGATACCCATTGTTGTAGGCAAATTCTACCAAATGTAGAAAATCTTCCCATTTAGATGTATTTCCATCACATACATCCTTATCATGTCTTCTATCACTTGTTTTACTCTTTATGTTTGTCCATCTGACTCAGGGTGATAGGTTGTGCTAAAGTTTAGGTTCGTTCCAAACCCCTCGAATAGTCCTCTCCAGAAATTTGAGGTAAACTTTGGGTCTCTGTCAGACATAATTGTGTTGGGAATACCGTGCAATCGTGCTACCTCCCTCATATAGATATCAACAACATAAGTTGCCTTGTGAGTGGTCTTCAATGGATTAAAATGGGCAGCTTTAGTAAGCTTGTCCACTACTACCATGATTGCATCATGTTGCTTTCTTGTTCTAGGCAATCCTGTGATGAAATCCATTGTCACCACTTCCCACTTCCAATCGAGGATGGTTAACGACTGTAGCAAACTAGTTGGGTGTCTATGCTCAGCCTTTACCTTTTGACATTCCAGGAATTTGGCAATAAATTAAACAACTTCCTTCTTCATGCCTAACCAATAATATTGGCTTTTGACTGCTGAAATTGTTTTCTGATATCCTGGGTGTCCTGCATAAGGTACATTGTGCATTTCTTTTAAAATCACACTCTTCAATTCATAAGAGTTGGGTACTTAAACTTTGTTTATGTATAAGAGAATTCCATCAATTCCCAATTCGAAATCTTTAGCCTTCTGCTGCATTTTACCTTGCTGCAATTTTGTTACCAATTCTATGTATTGCGAATCAACTTTTGCGGCTTTAGAGATTCTACCCTAAAGATCCGTCTGATACATGTTGATGGTTGTAGCATGCAATTCATGCACTCTCCTATTGAGTGCATCAGCCACTTTGTTCTCCTTTCCTTTCATGTGCTTGATATCAAAGTCATATTCACAGAGGAATTCCAACCATCTACTATGCCTGGCTTTCAATGTAGGATGATCAAACAAATACTTTAAATCATGATGGTTTATCCTGAGATCAAACCTATTTTTGATGAGGTAATGTCTCGATTTCTTTAGAGTGTGTACAATGGCTTCCAACTCCAAATCGTGAGTAGCGTAGAGCCTTTCATGCTCTTTCAATTTTCTAGACTCAAAACAAATCACAAACCCATTTTGGCTGAGGACACCTCCTAGTACTTCTTTACATGCGTCTGTGCAAACCACAAAATCTTCATTCGAATCTATAATCTTCAGAATTGGAGCACTGGTTAACAACTACTTCAATTGTTGGAAGCTTCTTTCACATTCTTCTATCCATTGAAATTTCTTCCCCTTCCTTTGCAAGGAAATGATGGGATGAGCTATTCTCAAAAACCCTGCAATGAACCTTCTATAGTAGCCAGCTAGACCCATGAAGGATCTAACTTCTGTTACATTTTTAGGTGTTGTCCATCCTTTAATGGCCTCAATCTTTTCAG
This sequence comes from Picea mariana, assembly GCA_032191745.1. Taxonomy (NCBI): domain Eukaryota; kingdom Viridiplantae; phylum Streptophyta; class Pinopsida; order Pinales; family Pinaceae; genus Picea; species Picea mariana. The sequence goes on from JASDQU010102667.1 coordinate 92,771, forward strand.
GTTCCACCGCTATCCCTTCTTCCAATGTGATATGCCCCAAATAGTGAATTATGTTTTGATAAAACGAGCACTTGCTCAATTTGGCATACAGCTGATGCTCTCTTAGCACTTGCAACACCATCCTCAAATGATGCTCATGCTCTTCTTCCGAATTGGAATATACAAGGATTTCATCAAGAAATACAATGACAAACTTGTCCAAATATTCCCTGAAAATGTCATTCATTAAGCACATAAAAACAGCGGGTGCATTTGATAACCCAAATGGCACCACTGTGAACTCATAATGACCATACCTTGTTCTGAAGGTGGTCTTGTTGATGTCTTCCTTTTTAATCCTTACCTGATGGTATCCTAACCTGAGACCTATCTTTGAAAATATCTTTGCATCCTTCAATTGATCAAAGAGATCATCAATCCTTGGCAAAGGATACTTGTTCTTTATAGTCACTTTGTTCAACTGTCTAAAATCAATGCACAACTTCATTGTTCCATCTTTCTTCTTTACGAACAAGAATGGGGCACCCCAAGGTGATACACTTGGGTGGATATACCCCTTCTTTAGAAGCTCTTCAAGTTGCATGTGCAGTTCCTTAAGCTTTGGTGTACTCATTATGTAGGGAGTCTTTGACACTGGGGCTGCTCCATGCATCAAATTTATAGAGAAATCAATATCTTTCTTTGGAGGTAGTCCTAGTACCTCCTTGAACACATCTTCACAATCTTCCAGGACTGCATGGTCCTCCAGAATTGGCACCTTATCCTTAGATGCTTTCTCCATATGAGCGGTAAATATTTGACAGCCTTTCATGTAGCATTTCTTCAGATGCATTGCTACAATTTCTTTAATAGAAACTACCCTAGGAATTCCTTGGACTGCTCTCTGATTTCCTTCTTCATCCAAGAAAGTGAATGCCTTGTTATGGCAGTCTAAAATGGCATGGTTTTGGTCCAACCAGTCCATACCAATTAGGAAATCATATTATCCTAAAGGAAAGATATTTAGATCTGCATTGGTACGTAGTCCATTCATGCCCATTGTACATGATTTAACAGACTCAACAACTTTCCTCTTGGATCCTGTAGCCAGCTGTACCAGCCAAGATTTATCATGCTTGCTTCTCGGCAAGCATAATATTTCCACAACTTTAGGATCTATGTAAATATGACTAGCTCCCGAGTCTATTAAAATAGTAAAGGCGTGGCTATTGATCATACCTTCAACTTCAATCATGTGTGATTGAAACTCAACTTTCTTGTTGTCCAGGGCTGCATATATTCTTGGTACTCTCCTGCCCATGTCCTCCACAGTTTCATCTTGTTGAGCATTGTGAAAATCTCTCCTCTTGTCCTTTCTGTGAGGACAATCTCTATACCTATGATCTCCTTTACAACCCCATCATTCCATAGGTTTTTGCTTTGGCCTTTGCCCAGCTACTTCAGCCATCCTCATCTCTCTCAAAACTAGTTGTCCTTGAGGATTGTTCTTGAAAAATGGTGGTTTGTTTCCCTTCTTCCTCTGCTCCCTCTTAAACGTATTCTTGTCTCCCCAATATTTTTGGAAAGTAGGCTTTTCTTTTTGCTGATCATATAAGCATTTTTCTCTTCTTATAGTTTCTTCCATAGTTTTAAAATCATCATATTGGATCTTGTCACTGATGGAAGATGGCAGCCCACTCAGATACCTTTGAATCTTAACTATCTCATCCTTGATGAAGGGAACATACTTCAACAACTCCAAGAATATTCTTTCATACTCATCAATGGACAGACTCCCCATCTTAAGTTCAAAGAACTCTTTCATTTTATTGTCATAATATCTCTTAGTTGTGTACTTATTTTCGAAATACTTCTTGAATTCCTTCCGAGTAACATTTTTCTCTTTAATGTGTTGCACCTGCACAAGTTGATCCCACCACATGGATGCCTTTCCTTTAAGTTGGTATATGGAAATTCTTCCCTCTGCATGAGAAGAATAGTTATACAATTGGAAGTACTTCCTCATGCCTAGCAACCATGTCTCTGCATCCTCATCCTTCTTGTGCTCACCATTAAACGTAAGCGGTTTGATTTTGTTCATTTCACCCTTCAATTAATTCACTCCAGATCTCCTATGCTTTATGGTAGGAGATGGGTTTTAACTACTATGGGCCCTCCTCTTGGAGTGCCCTTGGGAGTGATGATGGTGTCTCCCAACACTCCTTGATTTTCTCTTCTCATCAGGGGACCTGCGACTTCCTGATTTACTGGAGTCACTCTCCTTATCCAATTTATTTTTTATTCTTTTCAGGTTTTTTATCAACTTTATGTTGAATTCTCCATGTTGTTCCCTGGCTTTCATGAGCTTTTTGTTATCTACTCGATGAGTCTAGACATCTTTCTGCAATCTTTCAATGATTTTCATCATGTTTCCTTCCTTACCTATCTCCTCTCCATGCCCATTGGAGTTTGATCCTTCAACTCCCAAATGGACATCCATTCCTCTAGCTTCATTATTTGAACTGAAAGCATTTTGTGCCCCCTCCATTTCTCTGCACCATGGAACAATTCGGTTCGGTTCTGTCAATGGTTAATTCTTAAAAATGTGTAGTCAACCGAGTTTTTCCAGGCTATCAGAATTTAATATTTTTCCAGAATAAATCAATCTGATTCAACAAAAACAATATCAGATTTTATTTTTTGCATGTCTTGGTCGGTCAAGAACCCCGCGGGCTTCCATGTCTAAGCCCAGTTTTGTTCTGCAACAAAATTTTGGGTGCTAGCCCCTTTTTCTTCGGCCCTTGGTTCGCATGTGACCACGGATGTGACCCAGCGCTTATGATTTGGGCGCTTATCCAGAGTTCTGAAACTTCAGGCTCCAGCTTCAGTGGATTTCAAAGCACATCACAACAAATCTCTCGGAGTGTCGTATTGGCAAACTCATGAAGTAGAGTGGATCAACAGTCCACGTCGCCCAACATCCATCGACTGATACTCGCTATGGAACTCCAATCTTCGAGGTTCCGAGACTTCTGAGCTTCGAAGCTCCAGGACTTCGGATGATTCCACCGTTGCACAACCCATAACTCATGAACCGTGAGTTTTCGCATACTTCCACGTCCCCCCAGTGACGTCATCGCATCACTTTACTTCGGCATAATCGAACTTTGGGGTTTCTTCCTCCCAATCCATCACAAGCCATTTCTTATAGAGTGTCAAGTCTTCGGACTTCACGATCTGGCGCCACGCGTCCACTGGGGCCCACGGTTTTCATGCTTGAACTAAAAGATATCGAAAGTCACATCAAACTTTATACTTTTCCAATTGTGGGGACATGGGTCAACAGTTTTGGAGTAACCAGCTAATCATTTCGCAATTGTCCCCACGCTGACACGTAACCCTTATGGGAAACCATGGTTTGGATTGTGGGACCTCCTTACAAAAGTATCTATCGCACATCTTTGATCTCCGCAATGTTGCCCAACCATCAATGTTGATAGGTCGTGATCAAAGTTAATGCAAGCTCGATCCAACTAACTTCTTCGCCAAGTTTAACTGCCTTGTGTCACGTTCTAACTGCATTTCTATCTTACAAAGGCTCTTAACTCACTAACACGTGGCACAAATCCCATGTGTCCACGTCATCCTTAGTGATGTCAGCAGGTCACATCACTTCGAGACTTTGGGCTTCGAAAAATTTCACCTTTGCATACCCCGTTTCTCCCAAACGTCGAACCCCCGAATTTTCTTACCTTCTGCTCTTTGCTTAACCCTACGGTTCTGATCTGTCCTTGGTCAAATCCAACGGTAAAC
>JASDQU010102667.1:115020-142702 GCA_032191745.1 Picea mariana
GTGTGTGTGTGTGTGGACATGTATTTGTGTGTGTGTGTGTGTGTGTGTGTGTGTGTGTGTGTGTGTGTGTGTGTGTGTGCCTCTGTGTGTGTAGGTATGTACGTATATATGTATGTATATGTTTGTTTGTATTAAGTGTATGTGTGTGTGTATGTGTGTGTCTGTGTGTGTGTTAAAAACATGTTAAGTGGTGTGTCCATTCAAATTTCGTGAAATAGCTCTATTGAATTTTAAATTGAATTATTTAAGGTCGAGATAGGATGGATGATGAGGTACAATTTGTCAGTTATTCGTATGACCAACCCTCTGAAGACCAGATATTTTGTTCCCTACCAAGTGTTGTATCCCTAGTGGAGAGGTTGTCCCTGTCATTAGGTACTGATGAGGCATCCTCACCTGACCTAAGAAAAGGTGCCAAAAGTTTTTTTTTGAGTTTCATATCTGCAACACAGAAGAGGCCGATGTTGTTGGTACTTCTAAAGGATTTGGTCAGACTAGGGAAAATTGTGAGGACTTTCCATCCCTTTCCATGTCTACAGGTGTACCTCCATGTTTAGATCTTGGTATATTATATGTGATTCATTCGAGAAGGGATCTTTTCATTGCAACCTCAACCACTACAGAAGTATGCTCTGTTGATTTAGCTGACGATATGGTAACATTCCAATCTGATACCCTCGACCGCTATAGAAGTATGCTCTGTTGATTTGGCCGACGATATGGTAAAATTACAAGGAGGTCGTTGCAAGGAAGTGGAACAACCCAGAAGGAAGAAAAAATGTAAGGTAATCAAAAACCGTAAAGGGGAGGTTGCTTTAGTGGTGGTGGAGGACATTGAGTTGAACCAATTTCTCGATCTACCTGGCCATACTCTGGTAGGAAAATTCCTTGGTAAAATAGTGGGTATGGATTATTTATTGTTCTATATGGTAAGGCATCGGGGCACTAGCCTAGGGTACACTCTGCAGACACATATCTTAGCCAGAGGATGGTTCGGATTCATTTTTAGACTATAAGAAGATGTTGTTTTAGCTCTTAAGGAGGTATGGTTTATGGATAGCTCATACATGTCCATAAAACCATGGCATCCTTTATTTGAAGAAAAGGACGAGTCGGTGTCTAGTACCCCAGTTTCTAATAAACTACCAGGGCTCCCCATGGAATTTTTGGAAGATACATCCTTTACAGGCCATTAGTAGCCAGCTCGGAAAGACCATATTAGTCTATGACATCTTTTTAGATGAGAGATTCAGATCGATAGTCAAGATTCTGGTAGACTTGGATATTAGCAAGGGTTTATTTGAATCCATTGATTTGGTTATTGAGGAGAAAAGGTATTCGTAGCTCCTTGATAATGTTAATATATCATTCCATTTTTCCAGGTGTCATATGTATGGACTCATTATGAAGGATTGCTTGAATCCTTTCTTTAAAAAAAATTGGAGGAGGGAGAAGGATTTTCAGAGATCTATTTCTAAGGAGGAGGAGCCACTTGTCCCTGAGGAGATTGTTGATCAGAAGTCAGTTACTGAAGTAGCACTTACAATTTATTCACATGAGGAAGTGGGTAAGGGATTTGAAGGGGCTACAAAAATCCATGTTGAGGTTCTCTCAATACCCTTAATTGTTTTTGCAAGACCACTTTTGGTCTACAAAGTAGGTTTTGAAGATGTAGAAGGTCCAAATTTGCAAAACATATCCTCCTCGCATATTCAAAAAGTCCACAAAGGAAACTATCAACACTTGCGAGGATGATGTGGGTAAATTGAATCTTTCCTCTTCTTGTTCTTTCCCCTTCAACAATCTATTGGGGGGTGTCAAAGGGCTAGGCCCTGCTCCTTCTGTTTTGATTAAGAGACTTAGAGGTTGGCCTCCAAAGACAACCATAACCCCCCTTTTTCTTTAATATCCATCTTGTTAATCTATCTGATGACTCTAACCCACGTGAGCTAGTAGGTAAGGGATCAATGGAGGGTTCCTAGTCATTTTCATCAAATGTTCAGTCTAGAGGAGGTGGACATTACAATCAGTGTCCTAAGAAAGGAAGTACTTTATGTCAGGTCCCTCAAGAGGTCTCGGAATGGACTCCACTGGAGAAGTGGGGAGTCTCTTAATCGATAGGAATTCGGCCTTTAAACAAGCACAGGAATAGAAAATCAAATAAATCAATCAAGGAAAACATAAGCTTATTACTAGGGCCCTTAGAGCAGGACTATCCCTTCTAGAGGTTTCTCCATGAATGTTTTGTCCATTAATATCTAGGGCCTAAGGGAATAGGCCAAATGATTGTCCCTCAAAAGACTGGTAGACATTGAAAGACCTGAGATTGTTCTATCGCAAGAAACCATGGTAAAATGGAACCTTTTAATCCTTAAACTTAAAAATTTGACAAGGGACTGCTAATTTCTTTCTCTTGATTCTGAGGGTTTATCTAGGGGGATCATTTCGAGTTGGAATATTAATGTTATGTTTTCTAATGCATTTTCAATTAATTCATGTTTATTTATAGAGGTTCTCTACAAAATCTTGGGTTTTTTCTTTGTCCATTATCAATGTTTATGGGTCGTGCAAAAGGACGTCAAAATTTATGGGACAACCTTTTTCTTCCCAGATCATTAAATATGATAGCCTTGTTATTGATGGTGATCTGAATATAACATTAAACTATAGAGAAGTATGGGGGGATAGTGTCGGGTCTGATAGACTTGTTGATTTCTTTCGATCTCACTTTGAATATTTTGGATGGGTGGATATTGAACTTATCAAATTAATACCTACTTGGAATAATAATAGATCTAGTCAAGATGTTGTTGCTAAAATAATGTATCGGTTTTTGCTCCAGGATACCCTTATTTAGAAGGTGGAAAAGTGCAGGACTTGGGATGGAGGGACTAGGCTCTCTGGTCACTTTCCCATACGGTTAGAATTCAAAAATCACATAACAAAGCCAAAAGCCCCCTTCAAATTTAATCCCAATTATACTAATAAGGGAGAAATTCAAGCTACAGTTAAGGATAGTTGGAGCAATTATTCTTTCGATCTAGAATCATTTTCCTATGATCAATTCCCTATCTCTAAAACACTTAAAAGAGAAGGTGGTGGCTTAGGTGGGGGGGAGATTTAGAATGAGAGAGGTTCAGTTGGCCAAGGTTGAGAATCATTGGAATTATTGGTCTAGAAATATGATGAAGGTATATCTGACAAGGAGGGTTTAAGGAACTAAAATATATAGAATCTATGAGATCCAAATTGTTGACTGATAAGGAGGCAGATTGGCGTCTAAAAATTTGGGCAACTTGGATTGAATTTGGTGATTGTAACACAAAATTCTTTCAAAATTTTGTTAACCACGGGAGGAACATTAACACTATTTGGGAAGTGACTAACTCTAAAGGAAACAAGATGAGAGGCAGAGTTGGTAGATCTTGGAGTTCAGCATTTCAAGGCCATTTTCAAGGAGCATGTTGGTGCTAATATTGCATAAATATTAAACGTAACCTCCTTTTTCCTCTGGTGGGTTACTGATGATGACAATGAAAGGAGGTTCAAGATTATTACAAAGGAGGAGTTACATCATGTTATAACTACTTTTAAGGATGGGAGCTTGGGTCTTGATGGGTGGACTATTGAATTCTATCTTTATTTCTTCAAGTTATTGGGTGAGGATCTTCTTCGGGTGGTGGAGGAGGTTCGGCTATCAAGGAAGGTTATAGGAATTATTAATTCAAAATTTATTGCTCTTATTCCCAAGGTGGAATGTCCTAATACCTTTGAGGTATATTGACCCATATCTCTTTGTAAATGCCTCTACAAGATTATTGGTAAGGTTTTGGCTATCTGTAGTAATCCCTTACTCTCTAAATTTATCTAAGCAGAATAATTTGACTTTCTTGAGGGAAGGTAGATTCTTGAATCCATTGGAGTTGCAGTAAAAGAGGTTCTGCACTCCATCAAACTCTCCAAAGATCTTGTAGTTGTTTTGAATCTTGATTTGTCGAAGATATATGATAGGGTCTCTTGGCTTTATCTGAGATTATTGTTAATGCACATTGGCTTCTCTTATCCTATAGTTAAATATATCATGGCATGTGGTACTTCTATGTCCTTCATTGTTTTAATGAATGGTGCAGCTTCTTATTGTCTTAAGTCATATAGGGGGTTGCGGCAAGGCTACCCTCTCTCTCCCTTTTTATTTCTCCTAGTGGCAGGAGGCCTCAGTAAAGCACTAGACAATGCCAAGTGGAAGAAAATAGTAAAAGGTATTAGGTTTGGTAAATAGAAAAGGCTTACACATCTACTATTTGTACATGATGTACTACACTTTTGTTTCGGTTCAGAACGAGAATTTGGTTCCTATAAGGTAATTTCCCTTCTTTATACAATGGCTACATGGATGAAATTCAATGAGACAAAATCTGCACTTTATTCTTACAATCTCCTTGATGGTCTTGATTAAGTTGTTGAAAGATGCCTACCCTTTTAGTATTTATACATAAATACAGGTATTAAATATCTAGGTTTCCACTTGAAACCAAACAGTTATATGGACACAGTTTGGTTTTGGTTGACTCGGAAGGTGGAAACAAGAATTTGACTATGGTGCAATAGGTGGAGGAGGTCGTTTAGTTTTGGTAAAGTCTATTTTGGAGGCTATTCCTATGTATTGGCATATGTTGGCCCATATCCAAAAAGGCATTATGGAGAAGATCAGGAAGTTTTGTTTCAATTTTATGTGGCGGGGAAGTAGTGAACATAAGGGCACTCACTAGGTTAATTAGAGAAAAAATGTAGCTCCAAAGTCTTTGGGAGGATGGGGACTGAAGGATATACATATTTTCAGTCATTTCCTCACTGATAAATCACTATGAAATATGATCACCAAATAGAGTCTATGGAGGAGGATCTTGATACAAAAGTACATTTCCCTTGGCACAATATTGGACTAGATAAGGAAAGAAAGGAAAAGTACCCATAATGTATCAAATCAATGGAAAGCCTTGACATTAGATTTCCTTGTGATAGGCTCCTTTTTGTCCTCGAAATTTGGTAATGGGTCACAAGCTAGAGTTGGTGTTGATGCTATTATGGGATGTGATAGAAGAATCTTTTTTATGAATATTTGATTCACTATTTTCAAATTGTCAAGAAAACAACATTAAACACAATGTCAAATCAAACTATTACTACCATTTGGGAACAAGGTTGGCTAATTGCTATTGAATTAAATTTGGTAGGTGATTGTACCATTGAATGGAACAACTTCATTGCTTCACTTCAAAGGGATCGTATTAGACTTGATCCTAGTGAGGATGGGCTTATTTAGGGGAGAAATGTTGTTGGAGGGAGCTATTCATCCAAGTTAGGTTATGATGCTCTATTCGAGCTTGGGACAAATGATGAGGTATGGTGGTGGAAGAAATTTTGGAAGGTAAAATCTCCTCCAAAGTCTATTCTATTTATGTGGCTTGTTGTAACGTCCCCCGGCCGTGTAATGCTACCGAAGCAACCTTTGATTTTCTTTTACTGCTTTGATACCATTTATGTGACATTCCTGGCCTTAAACAACAGGCTAGGCCATGCCATCGAGTAACTTTGCGGAAATAATCACATATAAAACTTAACCGAAAGATAGAGATAACATATGGTATTCACACATATAAATATATATCTATCTAATGCAATTAAACAGACATCAATACTCTACTCATACACATGTTCATGCAGAAGCAACATTAACACATACATGCAACATATATATACAATCATTACTCATTAATTATAATGCAAATACAAATACACAGCATACAACGAACAAATAATTGGTACTTATCTTTTAATAGGTGACCACCAACTGCGTGCAAACCTTCCACGAACCTCCCAGCCTTAGATCATGCTGCTCATCATGCTCAATAATGAGTCACCCCCGAGCTGGGACTAAACTCCATCGGGTAAGGGAATTCTAGGCTTGGCAAGGACAACAAGGAAGTTGCAAAGAACAACAAGAATGATATTTTATCCAAGTAGCCACTTACGCCTACAACCCACAGACCCTCATTCCCTACACGCCTGCTCCACCCCAAGAGGGTACACCTTCACTAATACAAGTCCATCGGCTACTACACCTCCCTTACCTTGGGCTTCAACAACGGGCTCGACCAGAAGTCTCAGAGTACTGTAGCTACTACGGGACTCCCTCCAAGAGAACTCACTTCCCAGCAAACTCTCTCACCTGGGAGAGTTTCTCACAGGCCTAACAACCTGCTTCTTCAATTCAGCTCTTATGTCAAACGGACACAAGTGATTTCAACAACAAAATTCGGGTAATGCACAGGTGAAGTCAACCACAGAAAATGGGTATGTACACAAAATATGACAACAAACCAAGCTTAGCCAAAAATGTGTTGGCAGCAACCGCCATGACACAACATGACTCAGTAAAAATACAAGTTCATCGGGCTTCACAGGAAATATGCAGGACAACGCTAGTGTCTACAAGTTACACTAGTACGTGCATCAGTGGGGAGTATGGCTCTCTTCCAGGATGGCTAACCTTGCAAGAGTGTTGATGCAATGGTGAAGTATCGTGATAGTCATGAGAATCGTGAGATTGGTGAGTGAGCCCACCCCCAACAAGATTACTTTCCCAATTAAAACTGCATGTGCTCAGGTTGACACATGTCTCCCTGAAGCTGCATGAGCTCCACTTAACACTCATCCCCCTTTTCCCCAGGAACTTAGGACAACATGGTTATTTCAAACCTTAGCTTCTATGAAATAATAATATAATATTATTCCTTTAGAAGTAAGCCCTATAGCTTATCCCTTATTCCTAGACACTTAACCCTTCCCCACCTAGTGGAGCTTAGTCACCCGTAACTCTTTCTTTGTGGAGGGTCTACACGCAACAGTGTAATTTTATTAGTGATATGTGTGTATTTACATATACAAAATCAGGCTCATTAGCCTTAGCATCTCTCTCACCAACCTAATAAACACATAAGTCTCTCAGCTTATAACCACTTGGCTCGCCAGCCTATAAGCATAATTACAATTCAACAGGGGCTCGACCTTGGGGTGTTACAATCCCCTCCCCTCATTTTTGCACTATCCTTAGTGCAACTCTTTACACAACAACAACAAGATTTCCAAAATCTTCAAAAAGATGTGGGTACTCTGCCCGCATAGCATCTTCATGCTCCCATGTTGCGTCCTTAGGAATGTACCAGGTCCACTGAACCTTTACAAGCTTTACGACTCGATTCTAGAGTTTCTTTCTCTTCCAGTCCAGTATGCACACAGGCTACACTTGCAAAGAGCCTTCTTGTTCCACCTGGATCACATTCCAATCAATCACGTGATTATCATCAGGTATATACTTCTTGAGCAATGATACATGAAATACATTATGAATAGTCATGGATGTAGGAAATGCAAGCATATAAGCTACTGGTCCAATCCTTTCTAGGATTTCAAATGGTCCACAAAATCTAGCTACCAACTTGGAACAGCTTCCCATCTTAAGGGAACTTCTGTTGGCTTTCACCTTCAGGAAAACATGGTCACCCACTTTAAACTCTTTGTGGTTTCTGCCTTTGTCTACATAAATTTTCTGTCTATCTTGGGCAGCCTTGAAATTCTATTTAATCTTTAGCATTTTCTCTTCCATTTCCTTGAGCAACTCCAGCCCAACCACTGCCCTATCAGCTGGATTTTCCCAACTTATTGGGGTGTTTCACTTTCTGCCATAAAGTGCTTCAAACAGGCTCATCTTCAGTGAAGCTTGATACCCATTGTTGTAGGCAAATTCTACCAAGTGTAGATAATCTTCCCATTTAGATGGTTTTTCCATCACATACATCCTTAGCATGTCTTCTATCACGTGTTTTACTCTTTATGTTTGTCCATCTGACTCAGGGTGATAGGTTGTGTTGAAGTTTAGGTTCGTTCTGAACCCCTCGAATAGTCCTCTCCAGAAATTTGAGGTAAACTTTGGGTCTCTGTCAGACACAATTGTCTTGGGAATACCATGAAATTGTGCTACCTCCCTCATATAGATATCAACAATGCAAGTTTCCTTGTGAGTGGTCTTCAATGGATTAAAATGGGCAGATTTAGTAAGCTTGTCCACTACTACCATGATTGCATCATGTTGCTTGCTTGTTCTGGGCAATCCTGTGATGAAATCCATTGTCACCACTTCCCACTTCCACTGGGGGATGGTTAATGACTGTAGAAAACTAGTTGGGTGTCTATGCTCAGCCTTTACCTTTTGACATTCCAAGCATTTGGCAATAAATTCAACAACTTCCTTCTTCATGCCTGGCCAATAATATTGGCTTTTGACTGCTGAAATTGTTTTCTGATATCCTGGGTGTCCTACATAAGGTACAATGTGCATTTATTTTAAAATCACACTCTTCAATTCATAAGAGTTGGATACTTAAACTTTGTTATGCATAAGAGAATTCCATCAATTCCCAATTCGAAATCTTTAGCCTTCTACTGCATTTTACCTTGCTGCAATTTTGTTACCAATTCTATGTATTGTGAATCAACTTTTGCAGCCTTAGAGATTCTACCTTGAAGATCCGTCTGATACATGTTGATGGTTGTAGCATGCAATTCATGCACTCTCCTGTTGAGTGCATCAGCCACTTTGTTATCCTTTCCTTTGATGTGCTTGATATCAAAGTCATATTCACAGAGGAATTCCAATCATCTACTATGCCTAGCATTCAATGTAGGTTGATCAAACAAATACTTCAGATCATGATGGTCTATCTTGAGATCAAACCTCTTTTCGATGATGTAATGTCTCCATTTCTTTAGAGCGTGTACAATGGCTGCCAACTCCAAATCGTGAGTGGCGTAGAGCCTTTCATGCTCTTTCAATTTTCTGGACTCAAAACATATCACAAACCCATTCTGGCTGAGGACTCCTCCTAGTACTTCTTTACATGCATCTGTGCAAACCACAAAATCTTCATTCGGATCTACAATCTTCAGAATTGGAGCACTGGTTAATAACTGCTTCAATTGTTGGAAGCTTCTTTCACATTCTTCTGTCCATTGAAATTTATTCCCCTTCCTTTGCAAGGAAATGATGGGATGAGCTATTCTCGAAAACCCTGCAATGAACCTTCTATAGTAGCCAGCTAGACCCATGAAGGATCTGACTTCTGTTACATTTTTAGGTGTTGTCCACCCTTTAATGGCCTCAATCTTTTCAGGTTCCACGGCTATCCCTTCTTCCGATGTGATATGCCCCAAATAGTGAATTATGTTTTGATAAAACGAGCACTTGCTCAATTTGGTATACAGTTGATGCTCTCTTAGCACTTGCAACACCATCCTCAAATGATGCCCATGATCTTCTTCCGAATTGGAATATACAAGGATTTCATCAAGAAAGACAATGACAAACTTGTCCAAATATTCCCTGAAAACGTCATTCATTAAGCACATAAAAACAACGGGTGCATTTGATAACCCAATTGGCACCACTGTGAACTCATAATTACCATACCTTGTTCTGAAGGCGGTCTTGTTGATGTCTTTTTTTTTAATCCTCACTTGATGGTATCCTGACCTGAGACCTATCTTTGAAAATATCTTTGCATCCTTCAATTGATCAAAGAGATCATCAATCCTTGGCAAAGGATACTTGTTCTTTATAGTCACTTTGTTCAACTGTCTGAAATCAATGCACAACCTCATTGTTCCATCTTTCTTCTTTACGAACAAGACTAGGGCACCCCAAGGTGATACACTTGGGTGGATATACCCCTTCTCCAGAAGCTCTTCAAGTTGCATTTGCAATTCCTTAAGCTCTGGTGTACTCATTCTGTAGGGAGTCTTTGACACTGGGGCTGCTCCATGCATTAAATTTATAGAGAAATCAATATCTCTCTTTGGAGGTAGTCCTGGTACCTCCTTGAACACATCTTCAAAATCTTCCAGGACTGCATGGTCCTCCAGAATTGGCACCTTATCCTTAGATGCTTCCTCCATATGAGCGGTAAATATTTGACAGCCTTTCCTGTAGCATTTCTTCAGCTGCATTGCTGCAATTTCTTTAATAGAAACTACCCTAGGAATTCCTTGGACTGCTCTCTGATTTCCTTCTTCATCCAAGAAAGTGAATGCCTTGTTATGGTAGTCTAAAATGGCATGGTTTTGGTCCAACCAGTCCATACCAATTAGGAAGTCATATTTTCCTAAAGGAAATATATTTAGATCTGCCTTGGTACTTAGTCCATTCATGCCCATTGTACATGATTTAACAGACTCAACACCGTCCATTCATGCCCATTGTACATGATTTAACAGACTCAACAACTTTCCTCTTGGCTCTTATAGCCAGCTGTACCAGCCAAGATTTATCATGCTTGCTTCTTGGAAATCATAATATTTCCACAACTTTAGGATCTATGTAAATATGACTAGCTCCCGAGTCTATTAAAATAGTAAAGGCATGGTTATTGATCATACCTTCAACTTCAATCATGTGCGATTGAAACTCAGCTTGCTTGCTATCCAGGGCTGCATAGATTCTTGGTACTCTCTTGCCCATGTCCTCCACAGTTTCAGCTTGTTGAGCATTGTGAAAAGCTCTCCTCTTATCCTTTCTATGAGGACAATCTCTATACGTATGATCTCCTTTACAACCCCAACATTCCATAGGTGTCTGCTTTGGCCTTTTCCCACCTACTTCAGCCATCCTGGGCTCTCTCAAAACTAGTTGTCCTTGAGGATTGTTCTTGAAAAATGGTAGTTTGTTTCCCTTCTGCCTCTGCTCCCTCTTAAACTTCTTCTTGTCTCCCCAATATTTTTGGAAAGTAGGATTTTCTTTTTGTTGATCATATAAGCATTTTTCTCTCCTTATAGTTTCTTCCATAGTTTTAGGATCATCATATTGGATCTTGTCATTGATGGAAGATGGCAGTCCATTGAGATACCTTTGAATCTTAACTGTCTCATCCTTGATGAAGGGAACATACTTCAACAACTCCAAGAATATTCTTTCATACTCATCAATGGACAGACTCCCCATCTTAAGTTCAAAGAATTCTTTCATTTTATTGTCATAATATCTCTTAGTTATGTACTTATTTTCGAAATACTCCTTGAATTCCTTCCAAGTAACATTTTTCTCTTTAATGCGTTGCACCTACACAGTTGATCCCACCACATGGATGCCTTTCCTTTAAGTTGGTATATGGAAATTCTTCCCTCTGCATGAGAAGAATAGTTATGCAATTGGAAGTACTTCCTCATGCCTAGCAGCCATGTCTCTACATCCTCATCCTTCTTGTGCTCACCATTAAACGTAGGTGGTTTGATTTTGTTCATTTCACCCTTCAGTTCATTCACTCTAGATCTCCTATGCTTTATGGTAGGAGGTGGGCTTGAACTACTGTGGGCCCTCCTCTTGGAGTGCCCTTGGGAGTGATGATGGTGTCTCCCAACACTCCTTCATTTTCTCTTCTCATCAGGGGACCTGCGACTTCCTGATTTATTGGAGTCACTCTCCTTATCCAATTTATTTTTTATTCTTTCCAGGCTTTGTATCAACTTTATGTTGACTTCTCCCTGTTGTTCCCTGGCTTTCATGAGCTTTTGTTATCTGCTCGATGAGTCTGGACATCTTTCTCCAATCTTTCAATGATTTTCATCATGTTTCCTTCCTTACCTATCTCCTCTCCATGCCCATTGGAGTTTGATCCTTCAACTCCCAAATGGACATCCATTCCTCTAGCTTCATTATCTGAACTGAAAGCATTTTGTGCCCCCTCCATTTCTCTGCACCATGGAACAATTCGGTTCAGTTCTATCAATGGTTAATTCTGCAAAATGTGCAGTCAACCGAGTTTTGCCAGGCTATTAGACTTTAATAATTTTCCAGAATAAATCAATCTAATTCAACAAAAACAATATCAGATTCCATTTTTTCCAGGTCTTGGTCGGTCAAGAGCCCCGCAGGCTTCCATGTCTAAGCCCAGTTATGTTCTGCAACAAAATTTTGGGCGCTAGCCCCTTTTTCCTTGGCCCTTGGCTCGCATGTGACCACGGATGTGACCCAGCGCTTATGATTTGGGCGCTTATCCGGAGTTATGAAACTTCGAGCTCCGGCTTCGGCGGATTTCAAAGCACATCACAACAAATCTCTCGGAGTGTCGTATTGGCAAACTCATGAAGTAGAGTGGATCAACAGTCCACGTCGCCCAACATCCAATGATTGATACTCGCTATGGAACTCCAATCTTCGAGGTTCCGGGACTTCTGAGCTTCGGAGCTCCAGGACTTCGGATGATTCCACCGTTGCACAACCCATAACTCACTAACCGTGAGTTTTCGCATACTTCCACGTCCCCCCAGTGACATCATCACATCACTTTACTTCGGGGTTTCTTCCTCCCAACCCATCACAAGCCATTTCTTCTAGAGTGCCAAGTCTCCGGACTTCACGATCTGGCACCACTTGTCCACTGGGGCCCATGGTTTTCATGCTTGACCTAAAAGATATCGAAAGTCACATCAAACTTTATACTTTTCCAATTGTTGGGACATGGGTCAACAGTTTTGGAGTAACCAACTAATCATTTCGCAATTGTTCCCACGCTGATATGTAACCCTTCTAGGAAACCGTGGTTTGGATTGCGGGACCTCCTTACAAAATTATCTACCGTGCATCTTTGATCTCCACAATGTTGCCCAACCATTGATCTTGATAAGTCGTGATCAAAGTTAATGCGGGCTCGATCCAACTAACTTCTTCGCCAAGTTTAACTGCCTTGTGTCACGTTCTAACTGCATTTCTATCTTACAAAGGTTCTTAACTCACTAACACGTGGCACAAATCCCATGTGTCCACGTCATCCTTAGTGACGTCAATAGGCCACGTCACTTCGAGACTTTGGGCTTCGAAAAATTTCACCTTTGCATACCCCGTTTCTCCCAAACGTCGAACCCCCGAATTTTCTTACCTTTTGCTCTTTTCTTAACCCTACGATTCTGATCCATCCTTGGTCAAATCCAACNAGATCCTCTTCGGGACTTCGAAACTTCGACATCGACCCTTTCTACTCTATTACACATAAACTTCGTTGAAGTCGTGAAGTCTGAAGTACTTAGAGGTTAATCTTCATGCACCTTTCTCCAGATCTGACAGTTTTGAAGGATCCTCCTTCTCCGAACAAATCCCATGGCGCAACTTCAAACCTTGCAGTTCCAAACCCACGGTTACTGCAGCCTCTTTTCTCTGCCACCATTCCGTAAATCGTTATACCTCCCGAGCTTCATAACATGGCCAAGGTATTCTCTTGGCACTTTGGAATACTCTGAAATTCAATTTTGTCCTTTTCGACAACAATTCGCTCTGAAATCTTGTCTCACTAACCACTAACATGGCCCATCCAGGCTCAATGTCGAAACCTTGGCTCTGATACCAATTTGTAACGTCCCTCAATTGGCGACCTCGGCCAGGTAACGCTACCGAAGCAACCTTTGCTTTTCCTTTACTGCTTTGATACCATTTTTGTGACATTCTCGACCTTAAACAATAGGCCATGCCATGCCACCGAGTTACTTTGCGAAAATAATCACATATGAATCTTAACAAGAAGACAGAGATACCATCTTGTATTCACACATATAAATATATATCTATCTAATGCAATTAAACATGCGTCAATACTCTACTCATGCACATGTTCATGCGGAAGCAACATTAACACATACATGCAACATATATATACATGCATTACTCATTAATTATAATGCAAATACAAAGACACAACATACAACGAACAAAGAATTGGTACTTATCTTTTAATATGTGACCACCAACTGCGTGCAAACCTTCCACGAACCTCCCATCCTTAGACCACGATGCTCATCATGCTCAATAGTGGGTCACCCCCGAGCTAGGACCAAACTCCACCGGGCAAGGAAATTCTAGGCTTGGCATGGACCACAAGGAAGTTGCAAAGAACAACAGGAAGGATCTTTTATCCCAGGAGACACTTACACCCACAACCCACAAACCCTCATTCCCAACACGCCTGCTCCACCCCAGGAGGGTACACCTTCACTAATTCAAGTCCATCGGCTACTACACCTCCCTTACCTTAGGCTTCAGCAACAAGCTGGACTGGAAGTCTCGGAGTATTGTAGCTGCTACGAGACTCCCTCCAGGAGAACTCACTTCCCAACAAACTCTCTCACCTGGGAGAGTTTCTCACAGGCATGACAACCTGCTTCTTCAATTCAACTCTTATGTCAAACGGACATAGGTGATGTCAACAACAGGATTCGGGTAATGCACAGGTGAATTCAACCACAGAAAACGGGTATGGACACAGAACATGATAGCAAACCAAGCTTAGCCAAAATTGCATTGGCAGCAACTGCCAACCACTACGACACAACATGACTCAGGAAAAATACAAGTTCATCGGTCTTCACAGTAAATACATAGGACAACTCCAATGTATGTAGGTTACATTGGTGTGTGCATCAGTGGGGAGTATGGCTCTCTTGCAGGGTGTCTAACCTTGCGAGAGCACCGATGCAATGGTGAAGTATTATGACAGTCATGAGAATCTTGAGACTGGTGAGTGAACCCACCCCCAATGAGCTAATTTTCCAACTTAAAACTGCATGTGCCCATGTTGACACATGTCTCCCTGAAGCTGCATGAGCTCCACTTAACACTCATCCCCCTTTACCCCGGAAACTTAGGACAACATGGTTGTATCAAACCTTAGTTTATAGGAAATAATAATATAATATTATCCCTTTAGAGGTAAGCCCTTTAGTTTAGCCCCTATTCCTAGACACTTAGCTCCTTCCCCACCTAGTGGAGCTTAGTCCCCCATAACTCTTTCTTCGTGGAGGGTTTACACGCAGTAGTGTAATTTTATTAATGATATGTGTGTATTTACATATGCAAAATTAGGATCATTGGCCTTAGCATCTGGCTCACCAGCCTAATAAACACATAAGTCTCTCAGCTTATAACCACTCAGCTCACCAACCTATAAGCATAATTACAATCCAGTAGGGGCTCGGCCTTGGGGTGTTACACTTGCCCTTAATAACAACTTTTTCACTTTGGATATGTTAAGGAAAAGGAAAAGAGAAGGGTCGGGTATTTGTCTTTTATGTAAGAGTAGTGAAGAAACAACTATTCATCTTTTTCTTACTTGTACTTACTCACAAAAAATTTGGTGGGAGCTTGAAGTTCATTGGGGTTTCTCAAACTTATGGAATAGGGATACTATTTTTGGATTTTTTCTAGTTGGTTTTCAAACAAAGATTTGAAATCTGTAAGAGCACTTCCTTACTTGGTACTTTGGGGCATTTGGTTGGCTCGAAACTTTTTTTTGTTTGAAGATAAGTTTATTCCATCCTTCAAAACATCTACTCAGTGTATGACCTTGCTCTCTTATAATAAGAATACTCCAAAGTATAAGCAACCTAGGTATGTGGGTGAACTCGAGGTGGACAAGTCCAAGCCTTGGTGTTTTTTTTTTATGGTGCTTGCGGAAATTCTGTTTACGGATGTGTGTTTCTCTTACATCTAATTAATCTCGAATATTTTCATTTCAAAGCAAATGTAGAGAGAGGAAAAAAAATTCAATGAGTTTATGGCTTTATTTATACTATTAAAATTTTCTCTGCACTAAGGGTTCACTTCTCTATAGGTTTTGGAGACTCTGTTCTAGTCATTAATTGCTTATCTGGTTTTGTTCAGTTACATAATATCAACATCAGGCCACAGGTGAATCAATTTCAGGAAACATCTAGCTTATTTTCTTATATTGATTTCACTCATTTATAGAAATAATTGAATCAAACAACAGACAAGCTCTCTAAAGAAGGTACTATGTCACCTCAAAATCACATCATTATATAAGAATTTGATGATGGTCGGGTACTGGTCCATAGACAACTGATGATCTATGACCTCTAATTTTGTTTAACTTTTTTCAAGTTTTTTTTCCATAATACATGTTTGTTATGGATTGTTATAAAATTAATGTTATCTAGAGAACTTCCCTTGTGAAGGTATGAGATTGGAGGATTGAATTTTTTTTATGACAAGACCCATACAAAGGAACTATTTTGATCGTGCATATGCACCTGATGATTATATTTATTTTCTCCTTGAATATAAATATGTTTTTTCTTGGAAATATGTGTGTCTGTACCATGTCAATTAGGTTTAGTTCAGGTGGTTGGGAGGAATGATTTTATCCTCCCCACCTGGATTCAATTCCCATAAGAGACATGTTGAGCTCATAAAGAGTATATTGTTGTAATGACTTCAAGCCTTGTTGTTGACCGATCTTGTGCCTTAAAGATGTTAGGGTTTACCCTGGGTACCATCCTTGAAGTGATGGGAAGTATTTGGGGTTTTCCCTGATCTCTGTAACCTGAAAAATATATGTATGTGTGTGGGTGTGTGTACACACACGCACACATATGTATACATACATACTGTAATGTCCCCATTTTTGGGTTCCCTTGCTCTATAGTTGAAGTGACTTTATGGGTTTATGTCAGCCTAATTAGAGGGGTAAATTGTAATTTGATGTTACCAGTGATCTCAGATGGTTTAGAGGAGTTATATCATGCTTTCAAAGGTTTGTTTATCGTCTTTCATCATCGGGATCATTCTTACGTAGTTAGATTTTGATTATATTGCATTTTTATCGTTCCCGTAATTTGGGAGTAATATTGAGAATTATTTAATGGATTTCACTAAGGTTGTCATTTTAATAAATTATCTAAGATGGGTACCTTGGTGTAATAGCTCATTGGAACCAGGATGAAGAGATCTAAATGTTGGGGTGGTGAAACGTGACTACCAGCGCCCAAGAATATTTTAAAATGAAATAAATCATTTTTTGGAGTAAAAAGGTTTACTAAATTAATAAATTGATTTTACGGGAATACTAAAGATAAATTAAAAAGTCACTTGAGGGGAAAAAAGGCAAATGGGGTATAAAAGAAAATTAGGAGCTCATTCTCCCACGATGCATGATTATTTTCTAAAATTGATTTTGGAGAGCTCTTGTAGCTTTTGGGGCTTTGGGGCCATAAACCCTTGAGCGTATTGGTTTTGGTGGTGAAACTATCCACCCTAGCTAGTCAATAAGGAGACATTAATCAAATATTTCACTTGGAAGTCACTTGAGGGGGAAAAAGGTAAATGGGGTAAAAAGGAGAATTATGAGCTCATTCCCTCATTATGCATGATTATTTTCTAAAATTGATTTTGGAGAGCTCTTGTAGCATTGGGGGCCATAAACTCTTAAGAAGATTGATTTCGATGGTGAAACTATCCACATGTAACGATCCCTCTGTTATAACAACAAATAGTGGTTAAAAAAAGAAGTAAATAATTTTTTTTGAAACAAACGTTAGGACAAGTGAAATGTGTCACAACATAATTTAATAACCACAATCAATCTCATCATAATCAAACTGAAAGCAACATCACTATTATTCAACAACCATATCACATGAAGATAACATAAGGAAACTACTCGCCCAACCTATCATGCAAGGTTAGGACCTCCAAGACACATGATCAACGCTCAAGTCCAGGATTCATCTGATTGCTTTTGACCACTTAAGGTCTAATACTGGCGATTGTTCTGAGGAACAAGGAGGTATCTAAATCCCATTAATTCAATCAATCACCGCACTTCAAGACTAGAATTATCATCCATACTTAACCCTCAATTCTTCATAGTGCAAATAACAATCCACTCTACTTAATCAATCTTTAAGCAGTGCTTAAGTGTAAATTTGAATAAAAGAATAATACATAAATATTAATAAGAACTACAATGACATAGTACAATCTTAGTAGAAGATAGAGATCTAATTATAATCATCATTGGTGACTTGCTAAGGTCCAAATCATTCAAAGTCAAGCATCATTTATCAAGTGCTACAGGCTACTATACAAAGTACAATATTCATTTAGCTCAAATATGTATCTTTATATTATGAAATATCTAATTATAACTATATAAGGATTTCAATGCTAAACTACATACCCATTTATAAGGAACCATAAGAGTTCAAAATCTTCTTAGCACTACAAGAATTTCAATGCTACTTTACATTGCTTATCCATTTATAACATTATAGGAAGATCAAACATAATAAGTCAATAAGAGAATTCAATGTTGCCTTACATATCCATTTAAAAATAATGAAGACCCAAGTCTTATTTATCAATATATATAAAGAACTCAAAACTAATTTGCAATCAATAAAACAATTAAGAAAACCAAAGTCTTATTCAACAATAATAAAAACTCAAATGCTAACTTACAAATCCGTTTAAGAATTTATATGAAGACCAAATCTTAAGTAACAACTAATAAATAAGATTCAGATGTTATAACACATCTTCAATATAAAGTACTAAAGGAGGGTCAATAATCAATCCATGTTATATTATTAAGGTAGACACGTAATTCTTGTTTACAATGAGCAAGTTCAAAGGTGGAAGGTTCCTTACATGGAGGTATATTTAAATAATTTGGGCCACAAAATTCTAGTGAATCCCTTCACAAATTTTAATTAAGAGTAAACAACATGTCTGCTAAAGGAACCAAACCTAGATGAGAAGGCTAACACACAATCTCCCAACCAACAGGGTTCCAGAATCTATTCCAGCCCCTAATCCAACGCGCAGAACAATCTAGAACTTGTTCTAGCCTTGGATTCGACACAGCAAAATCTGGACCCTGTTTCGGTCCCCGAAACGGTGCATAACACAATATGATACATGTTCCAGTCCTTGAAACAACACTAAATTTCTGATAATTCGGATTTCACTCAACAGGAAGTGAATAAGATTTCAATAATGGTTAAGCTTTAAGGAAGGGCAGTAAGTTAATACATAGACTATCATTGAAGTGGCAATGAACATGTGAATACATTGATTGTTAAGCTTTAAAGATGACATTCAAAATTCATGATATATGGGATATAATTTTTAAAAGCCAACAAAATGAACTTCATAATAATAGTTTCCAGCTACATCTATAATGCAGAGGTTGACAACCTAACAGTCTGGTCCTGCCTAATTTGCAAGGACCCACACAATTTCTAAAGCAAAAATCAATTACATAGATATAGAACATCGGTTTCTCTAATTCCGAGTAAGGAAATCGATACAACATCAACCATAAGGGTTAAGAGAGTTGGACATGTAGATCTAATACTACAAGCAATCGATGGTGAGTGCAGAGCAAACAAGTTATGAGAACTTCAGGAATGTCAGATTAAACTTGTAGAGGTTTCCAAATTTCGTTTTCAGAAATCAAATTTAACATGCAGAGATATTTCAAATCACTCATTAAATTGAAGAAATCGTTTGCAAGGACTCTACAGGAACAATTTATTACAGACTTTAACATTTTCTATAGTAACTTCATGTGAACATCAGAATCTTTAATTTCAAAAGACAAAGGAGGATAATCGATACTGTCGGTTTACAATTTAGTTGGCAGTCTTCAAGTGGCACAAGAGAAATTCATTACAGGTGTCTAATGACTAAACAGAGACCCAGAAATTAAAAGAAAATTTAGGATTAAATCAAGAAGACTAACCCACAAATTTTATGTATCAGTAAAAAGCATTTTTGGAGGTCGACACCAAGTGTAGACCGGGTTTCACAGCGACTAACAAATTTAACTTCAATGAGGTAAAACTCTACAGCCACACTACACAATTCAGATCTAGAACAAGCAATTTTTTCATGAATTAATTTAGGAGTTTCATGGTTACACAATGACCCAAAGTAGATCCCAACATGCAAATAATATTGCAACGATTTGACAAACTTCAAAATTCTTTACAAGCCAAGAATCTTTAAAAATCCTCACAAATTTCTCAATCGAATGTACAGATGAGTTTAACGCAACCCAAATAAAAGAATCCCTAAAATCTGGATCTAGGATTTAATAAGGCAGCGATCAAAGGAGGTTCGAAGTTCTAAGAGTTGGAACAATTTTACAGTACGCAGTTATCCAGTTTTGCACTCCATTTTGTAAATTAAATTCATTTTCATAATTAGAGTAGCTTCTAAAACACAACAGCCATAACATTTCCAAATCTACATTTTGTCTAAAAAGTTGGCGGTGATAAAGATACCAGACTATAAATTGATTGGCAGCATTTGAAAGAGAACTCTAAATTTAATAATGTCATTTTATTTAGCCATGAAATACAATATCATTTTCGGAAGCAATAAAATGTGATGTTCAACCACGAATTTCATACTCAGAGAGTTTTATAAATAGAAGTAATTCCCATAAATGCAAATATCTTGAAGCATACATACAAATTTTATAAATTAGGAACTATGACTAAATTGTGCAATAACAACATACATTTTCTCTGAATTCTGAGCTAAAATAAATGGCAACGAAACCAAGAGATTTAACAAGATTACTTCAAAATCTTTAGCGAAATTATTAATTAAATCAGAATTACAAATGTTTAAAAAATGAAATCTCAACCATTCAATCTACAAAATCAATCTTGCTACACTAACAACTTCAGAAATAAAATATCGGAACCAATGAAGATTGAGGGTAGATGATGTCCATCAACCACTTGCGCTCCTCCTTACTCCAGCTTGCTAATCACGGAGACTTCACCGGTACCTCCCAGCCATTGCTAGGGGTACTCTTCTTCCCCTTAGCCCCCTGAGCCGCAAAGGGGCCGCGCACACACAAACGAGAAATGCTCTAGCTGCAAGCTTGCCTCGCAAGGTAGAGCCACCACTCTATCTCAAGCTTGGTATCCCAACTCTCACAAGTAAAACACAGTCAAATGATTTTGGTAGCATAACTTTTCCAATAACAAGTGTGATCCATTTCCCATCTAAACCATTTGTATTATAGAAATTTCATCATGGACACATGTCCATATGCACAATTAATTAATTTTTAATTAAATAAATTAGGATTATTCACCCTTACATTTGTCACCCTCTCCCCAAGTTGCACAAGTAATTACATAATTTATTTTAGTTAAAAATCAAATTTCCCTCACATTCCCCAATGTGTCCTATTTTCTCTCTTAGTTGTCCCTTTATTCCCCACATTCTCATTTAATGAGTGTCTCCTAACTAAATCTTAGTTAGAGTTTGAATAAGAGTCTTCTTCTAGTTAGACTAGTGGTAGTTAGACTCTAGGTACCATCCTAAGTGTGCACCTATTCTCTCATACTTTATTTCTTTCTTATTTTAAAATTTCATTTTAATATTTTCTTGCACACATGTGCATTATATCAAATCTTTTATATTTATGTCACTTTTTCTTTAGATGGATTTATCTCTAATCTTTTAATTTATTTAACATTTTATTTTAGTCCCCTAACTAAACTTAGACTTAGGCTAGTTTTTAGAAATAGGCTTAGACTTTTATTGGAATTTATAATTAATGAAATCACTCTTTAATTAATTATTTTAAATCTGACAATGTCAAATCAACTCAAAGTTTTCTAGGCCACCTAGATTAATTGACTCAAGTTTTTAAATTACACGACATGCCCTTCAAGACACACCTCTGTGCTCCAAGGGTGCCACTCGCATTTGACTGGTTTTGGTAGTTTTTCCAATCCTTGGAGTCAACACTACACTCAATCGACCTTGTGAGAGACTAAGGGATTATAAAGAATAAGGACTCTGCCTTATTGCGGGCCCCTTAGAAATCTTTGTGAGAAACCGTCTCAGTCCTCCCTCACGACATCGTGGACCTCTCGAACTAGGTAATAGTTAACCTACAATTCGAGTCACGACGAGAGTGCTAGTAGGCTGTGTCAGGGACTCTGCCACACCTCTCCCTCAAAGTCGAGTTTTTGTGCATGGCCCCTTTACTCCTTATGTGAGTCAAATTAGCAAGCATTGTCAACCTGCATCCATTGACAAAACATTGTCAATGATTCATATACATAATTATGCTATAATCAATCATATGTCACATATGCGTAAAATGAAATACTTAAACCAAATACAATCCACTCTCTGACTCAATCTGGAGTTCAAGGAGGTCCATTGATGCCATCAGCATCCATAATTTGTCGAGTGTCCTGCACACTCAGGTAAACTCGTCAATAGCATATGTCAATACATACATATCAAATAAGTCAGAAAACATCATAATCATCATCATGTACAATCCATAATAGAAACGAAATCACAAGGTACCATAACCAGATCACTTGCATGCAAGTGTCCTCAAAGAATAAGTCGATAAAAGTGTGCTCAGTAGAGCAGGATGTTACATACACCCCCTCTTTTTTTAAACTTCATCCCAAAGTTTGTACATTATATAAATGTAAGTAAATAAAGGTATCTGGCATAGATCTGTATGTATAATCTATCCAAACAAGTAAGAAAAATGTTGACGCATATCATATGAGTCCTCCCAGGTAGCCGAGTGTTGACTATAGTTGTTCCAATGGACATTGACCTGATCAACTATTTGATGTTGTAGCTATCGAATGCGATGGTCCAGAATGTGGATTGGCTCCTCTATGAGAGCACCCTCGTCCGACACCCGAAAATAACTCATGTCCAAACATATGTGTAGGATCACTTATGCAATGTCTCAAATCAGATACATGGAATACATCTTGCATACGCCTCAAAGTATCAGAAAAGGCTAATCGATAATCCATTGGTCCTTTCCTTTCCAAAAATTTATTGAACTCTTTTGTGGTTCATCCACAAGAAAACTTTGTTGCCAATTTCATAATGGCGATCAACGTGATGCGTATCAGCATAACTCTTATGTCGACCATGTGCTCTCGTAATCCTCTGTATTAATGATTGCACTTATCCTTCTATTTCTTGGATCACTTTGGATCCTGCCAGGACCTTATCCTCAAGTTGATCCCAAACTCAATGGCGTCTGACATGGTTGCCCGTAAAGAAACTCAAAGATTCCATTTTAGTCGTACTTTGGTAATTGTTAGTGTATGCAAACTCTATCAATGGCAAGAATTCTTCCCAACGTTTATGTTGGTCCATTGAATGTATACACAACATATATTCCAAATATGGTTTGTTCTTTTTGTTTGTCCATTCGTCTTTGTGTGATAATATGTGATAAATTTTAGTTGTGTGCCCAAGGCCTCTTGGAAACTGGTCCAAATCGTCTTGTAAACACCGATCCTCGATAGGATATGATCCTTCTTGGTATACCATGTAATTTCACATTTTCGTTGACAAAAACTCTAGCTATGTCTAGCGCCTGATACGTCATACGTACAGGAATAAAGTGTGTACTCTTCGTCAGAGTGTCAACTACCATGAAAATCGAGTCATGTCTCCTTGCCGTAAGTGGAAATCCATCAATAATGTTCATCAAAATGACTTCCCATTTCGATTCTGAAATAACGTGTGGTTGTAATAATCATGTCGGATGTTTATGTTCGGATTTCACTTGTTGACATTCTAGACATCTTGCCATGTAACTAACTATGTTTTCTTTGATTCCCTTCCAGAAGAATGAAGGATTAAGGTCTGCCTTCATCTTTGTGACTCCCAGATGAGCCATGTACACTGCTCTATGAGCTTCGCTCAAGATCAAACTTCTTAATTCATTGTTAGGTGGTATGTAAATTCTTCCAGTAAATCTCAACAATCCATCGTTGTCTAACAAATAACCTTCAAACTTCGGTACCATCATGGTATTTCCTCCAATATTATCCTTAACTTATTTATACTAGTCATCATCGATCTGTAAAGTTAGAATCTTTTCTCGAAGATTCAACTTAAGAGATATTACCGATAATATGCATGGTCTCCGACTCAACGCATCTGCCACTCTGTTCTTCGTACCTTTTATGTAAGTAATCTCAAAGTCGTATTCGCTAGTAATTCTGACCAACGCCTTTGTCGTACGTTCAAGTCACTATGCGTAAAGATATGTTGCAATCCACAGTGATTTGTCTTTAATTCGAATTTTCGTCCAATCAGATAGTGTCTCCAAACTCTCAAGGCATATACAATTGTCAATAACTCCAAATCATGTGTTGTGTAGTTCTCCTCATGCTTTCTCAATTTCCTTGAAATGTAAGCGATCACTCGACCATCTTGCATCAAAATGCTGCCTAAAACTTCCTTGGATGCATCTGCACATACCAAGAATTCCTTGTCCATGTCGGGGAGTTTTAATATTGGTGTTGTCGTCAATAAACCTTTAAGCTTTTGAAATGCTTTCGTGCATTTCTCTATCGAGACAAACTTTTTGTTTTTCCTTTGCAATTTAGTGATCGGATTTGCTATCTTCGAAAAAACCTTCGACGAATCGACGATAATATCCTGCTAAACCCATAAAGTTGTGTACTTCTTGTATGTTTGTCGGTGCAGGCCATTCCATGATAGCCTCTACTTTCGTTGGATCCACAGAGATACCTTCACTAGATATGATATGTCCCAAGTAATGAATTTTCAATTGGTAAAAGAACATTTCGACAGTTTCCCATACAATTTGTTTTCTCGTAGACACCGTAGTACCAATATTGAATGTTCGCCATGTTCTTCTTTCATCCGAGAATAAATCAATATGTTCTCCATAAATATTTGAACAAAACTTGTCTAAGTATTCATGGAACACCCCATTCATAAAGCTTATGAATACCCCTAGGGCATTCATCAGTCTAAATGGTAAAACTATAAACTCATAGTGTCTGAACCTCATCTTAAATGCGGTCTTAGGGATATCTTCCTCTTTAATCTGTAATTGGCGATATCTTGATCTCAAGTCAATATTTGAAACTACCATTGTTCCTTTCATTTGATCAACAACTTGTCTATCCTTGGTAATGGATATTGGTTCTTGATCGTCGCTTTGTTTAATTGACGATAGTCAATAAAAAGTCTCCAAGATCCATCCTTCTTTCTTACGAAAATAACTAGCGCACCCCAAGGCGATACACTTGGACATATGAGTCCCAAGTCCAATAATTCCTTCAATTGCATTTTCAACTCCTATAACTTAGGTGTTGACATCTGATATGGCGTTCTCGCTATTGGTTCAGTTCCAGGCTTCAAATTTATCGTAAACTCCAACTCTCTTTTGGGTGGTAAACCTGGTAACTCTTCTGGAATCACATCTACAAACTCTTGCACTACAAGAAAGTTTTGTAATCCTTATGCCTCATCCTTTTTGTTTAGCTCTAAGATTGCATATAGCTAGCATCCCTTGTGCATACTCTTCTGTAGCTATAGGGAAGAATAAAAATCTCAAGGTCACTACATGGTTTCTTTCTTCGATCATCTTATTCTTCCCCAAATCATCTATCAAACTTAACCGTTTCATTCACAGTTAAGTATCACATCATGTGATTTTATCCAGTCCAAACCAGTCATTACGTCATATGATCCTAAG
Source organism: Picea mariana (assembly GCA_032191745.1). Lineage (NCBI taxonomy): Eukaryota > Viridiplantae > Streptophyta > Pinopsida > Pinales > Pinaceae > Picea > Picea mariana. The sequence goes on from JASDQU010102667.1 coordinate 140,457, forward strand.
ATCATGACATAAGGGCTACCATTATTACAAAATTTCCCAAGTTAATACTATAAGAAAAAAAATGTTTTCCCTATTGTTCAACTCTTCCTCCGCTATGAGGACCTTTTGAATTGCATCCTGTAACATTTGAGGCATTAGACTCCTCACTTTTGCTTGAAGGTTGAAGTTGAGGTCAAACACAAAGTTGTTGAACTTTAACTTTTATGTATTTAGATGTGGAGCATACCTAAGTAGTTCCATGAACCTAGCCTCATACTTCGGCACCACATGACCACACTATCGCAAGGAATTGAACTCATTAAGTTGGTGCTCAATGAATTCCTTGAATAAGTACCTCTCCCAAAATCGTTCCTCGAACAACTCCCATGACACGTCTTCGACAGCCATGTTTAGTTGAGCTAGGAGCATCTTCCAACATATAAGAGCACTCTCCTTAAGCTGAAAGATCGCCATGCGGACTTTCATGTTGGAGGTGTTATCACAAAGTGCAAAGCACATCGCCATGTTCTCCAACCATGCCTCAATGGTTGAGTCGTCTGTGGCTCCCATGAACTCGAGAAAATTAAATTTCTCGAGTTCCCTGAGTACACTATTGCTAACCATTGGAGGGTGTTGTGAACCCTCATTGGGTATAGATGCCCTTCCCTCATCCTGATCAACACGACTGATCAAAGCCTCTAACATCCTCTAAAAGGATATCATCATACCTACCACATCTCCCACATCAACCTGCTCCTCCTCAGTAGTCTTCTCATCTCCCTGATGATTAAATTCCTCTGGCATGGATACACTCGGAGGAGGAATACCTCGTCTCCCTGCACCATGATGTCTACTCATCCAACGTCCTTTAACCATGATTGTCGCATAGACAATTTTCAATAATTATTAGTGATATATATATATATATATAATTATTTAAAGTTAACACAGTGGAAGGTGTAACGGTCCAATGTCGCAGGGTTGAACCCGCTCTGATACCATATGTAACGACCCCTCTGATATGACAACAAATAGTGGTTACAAAAAGAAGTAAATATTTTTTTTTGAAACAAACGTTAAGCAAGTGAAATGTGTCACAACATAATTTAATAACCACAATCAATCTCATCATAATCAAACTGAAAGCAACATCACTATTATTCAACAACCATATCACATGAAGATAACATAAGGAAACTACCCGCCCAACGTATCCTGCAAGGTTAGGACCTCCACGACACATAATCAATGCTCAAGTCCAGGATTCGTCCGATTGATTTTGACCACTTAAGGTCTCATGACTGGCGATTGTTCTGAGGAACAAGGAGGTATCTAAATCCCATTAATTCAATCATACACTGCAATTCAAGACTATAATTATCATCCATACTTAACCCTCAATTCTTCATAGTGCAAATAATAATCCACTCTACTTAATCAATCTTTCAAGCAGTGCTTAAGTGTAAATTCAAATAAGAGAACAATACATAAAGACTAATAAGAACTACAAGGACATATTACAATCTTAGTAGCAAATAGATCTAACTCTAATCATCAATGGTGACTTGCTAAGGTGCAAATCATTCAAAGTCAAGCATCATTTATCAAGTGCTACAGGCTACTATACAAAGTACAATATTAATTTAGCTCAAATATGTATCTTTATATTATGAAATATCTAATTTTAACTATATAAGGATTTCAATGCTAAACTACATACCCATTTATAAGGAACCATAAGAGTTCAAAATCTTTGTAGCACTATAAAAATTTCAATGCTACTTTACGTTGCTTATCCATTTATAACACTATAGGAAGATCAAACATAATAAGTAAATAAGAGAAGTCGACATTGCCTTACATATCCATTTAAAAATAATGAAGATCCAAGTCTTATTTATCAATATATATATATAAAGAACTCAAAACTAACTTACAATCCATTAAAGAATTAAGAAAACCAGAGTCTTATTCAACAATAATAAAAACTCAAATGCTAACTTACAAATATGTTTAAGAATTTATATGAAGACCAAATCTTATTTAACAATTAATAAATAAGATTCATATGCTATAGCACATCTTCAATATAAAGTACTAAAGGAGGGTCAATAATCAATCCATGTTATATTATTAAGGTAGACACGTAATTCTTGTTTACAATGAGAAAGTTCAAAGGTGGAAGGTTCTTTACATGGAGGTATATTTAAATAATTTGGGCCACAAAATTCTCATGAATTCCTTCACAAATTTTAATTAAGAGTAAA
>JASDQU010102667.1:187547-198943 GCA_032191745.1 Picea mariana
AGAATGTCGATGAGACAGAGGAGCTCTTTCTGAGTAAGTTACCAAAATCATTAACTTGGGGGTATCAATTGACTTATGGAAAGGCTCACTTCATTATACACATACATATGTAGTTTTGTGATAATATTTGAATATATGAGTAATGTGAATGTTATGAAAGTTCTTTTTGGATAGTCTACAATCTCTTTAGAGATAGATTTATTATGTCGAATAAGAAAGTAATGGAAAACAAAAATAAAATAAGAAAGACGCTTATGAAAATTTGAGAGGGCCTCTTAAAGGTTCTTCTAAAGTGAGGTGCCATTTGCTAAATGAAAGGGGAAAAGTGAGGGTAAGTACTAAAGGCATTAACATAGGGCTTATTGATTGACTTCTAGAAGGCTTACTTCATACACATATAGATGTGATTTTTGACAATATTCAAAGATGTTATGAGTAATGCAAATGTTACTAAAGTGCTTTTGTAGAGTTTGTGTGTTGTCTAGAGACAGATTTATTATATGAAATAAGAAAGCAATATCAACCATAAATAAAATAGGAAAGATCCATAGGAAAATTTGCAAGGGCCTCCTAAATAATTTTCTAAATTAAGGTTTCGTTTGTTAATTGAAAGGGGAAAAAATCGAAGCAGGGCCATTGCGAAGTACAAAGTTTAAAAGAATGCAATCACAATACTTTGGTTTGATCATTGACTAAAGAAAAATTGGTGAGCATTCATTTTACTCATTCCTTTCATTTCAGGGTTACACTGCTCATTACCACATTCAATGACATTAAAACCAACGAGACCTAAAGTAACCTCAAAACCCCCTCTGCCATAACATAGTGTAACAATCCACATAAATTCATAAAAACTTATAGTTGGGGATGCATATTTTTTTAATAGTTTCAAATGTGATGTATCTGGAATTGAAGCTCCACAATCCATGCACCCACAATTTGAAATCCAATAAGAGAAATTGTTCATTCACTCTACCCTCTCGTACACAAGTGAAAGTTCTACAACATGTTACGTGGCATTTCTATTTTTGAGATCCTGCATGTGAATGAGAAAGATGAGCTATTTGTAAATAAGTGCCTGAAAGCGTAAATAAATGGGTATTAGATAAACTCTAAATGTAATATTCCAGATATAAAAAGTATGCAGAACAGAAATAAAATGCTAGAAATGGCAGATGAACAACAATATAACCAGAATAACACCACAATAATACCACCACAAGATCCGAACTAGACAAAGGAAGCACCACCTGACTGTGGAGTATGAAAAGGACAAGAAGCACATGACCCAGCAGACAACACCTTACACACCTCAGGGCAGCCTCATAGTTTCTCCCCATAGGATTCATTATTTCTTAAGTAAGGGGGGTAGAACTAAAGGAGCTTGCCTGAAATGATAACATAATAACACCAGAAAGAGCACTTCGATTACTAAGAGCAATGTTCACAGGCCTCTTCGAGGGGGCAACCTCCAGTCGAGCATAGCTCTATTACAATAATATCCAAGCTAGGGTTCTCATACCCTCAACTCCTATTTATACTAAATATGTCTATAAAAAGAACCATATAGAGAAAGATCCTTCTAGAAGTGGAATCTTCTATTAAGTTTTCTTACATTTGAATTATTCTACCTTATTGCAAGGCCTTATTAATATTGACCTTTATTACATCCGAATATATTGTTCTACCTATGTGAGGGGTTAGGTCCCTAACATGTCCTCCCCTTAAAAACAAACATGTCCTCAAGGCTTGAGATGTGGAAATTTCTACAGAATGGTAGCTGGTTCCCAAGTGGCATATGTTGGAGTTGTATCTTTCCACTAGACTAACAGTTCCTTGATGGTTTGTTGACGCAGGCGGTGCTCACGCTGGTCCAAAACTGCTTGTGGCTGTAGCCAAATGGATCCTTCTTCGTCCAACTTGGGAAGGTTGGTTTGAATTTGGCACTTAGTTCCAATCACCTTCTTTAAGCATGAAACATGAAAAACACGATGTAGCTTAGAATGACTGGGCAAAGCTAACCGATAGGCCACCTATCCCACATGCTTGAGAACAGTATAAGGACCATAAAATTTGGGCACCAACTTCTGACAATGGTCGCCCTTGAGGGAATTTTGCTTGTAAGGTTGCAGTCGAAGAAACACTCGATCCCCTTCTGCAAATTGACATTCAGAGCGACCTTGATCTGCTTGTTGCTTCATGCAATTTTGTGCCATGAGAAAATTCTCTTTGAGGGTACAGAGAATAGCCTCTCGAAATGTAAGCGTTTGGTCAATTGCCTGGACCTTCGAGACACCTGGTAAGTATGAGAGAAGTGAAGGTGGATTTTGTCCATATACCGCTTCAAAAGGAGTCATGCGGGTAGTTGTGTGGTATGAAGTGTTGTACCACCATTCAGCTAGGGGTAACCATTGAGCCCACTGATTTTTCTTTTCCAATGCAAAACACCTCAAATATGTTTCCAAACACTTGTTGACAACTTCAATTTGACCAACAGTCTAGGGATGATAAGTTGTGCTGAGATGCAATTGGGTGCATTGTAGCTTGAACAGTTCTTGCCAAAAATTGCTGGTGAAAGTTGGGTCTCGATCAGAAACAATAGAATGCGGCATGCCATGAAGCTTGAAGACCTTATCCATGAAAAGTTGAGCAACAGTGGATGTTGTAAATGGGTGTTGAAGAGCATCGAAATGAGCATACTTGGAAAGGCGATCAACAACCACCATGATGACTGATTTATTTCCCGATTTGGGTAAGCCTGTAATAAAATCCATAGAGATATCCCTCCAAATAACAAGTGGAATCGGAAGCGGTTGTAGTGTGCTAGGAGATTTGACTATTTCACCCTTGTTGCGTTGACACACATCACATTCAGCGACAAAATTACAAACGTCTTGTTTCATACCAACCCAGAAAAAAGAACGTTTGACCCTATCATAGGTTTTGGTAAACCCAGAGTGCCCAGTTGTGGGTGTAGCATGAAGCTCAGAAAGTACTGTGGATTTAAGTTTTGACTGTTTACTTAAATACAAATGACCTTTGTATCGAAGCTCATCATGGAGCCAAGAGTACCCTGGGGAAACTGGAGAATTGGACTGCAATTGTTGTATCAGATGCGAACTTTTGGGATCATGTATCCATTCCCAGTGAACGACTTGGAGCCAATATGGTACAATGAAGGAGAGAGAAAAAAGGGATCTGTCATCTTCATATTTTTGGGAAAGTGCATCCGCAACCACATTGTCTTTTCCTTTCTTGTAAATGATCTCATAATCATATCCAAAGAGCTTAGTCACCCATTTTTGTTGCTCTAGGGATGAAATGCGTTGTTCCAGAAAATACTTGAGGCTTTGATGGTCTGTCATAATTTGGAAGCGTTGCCCCAATAGATAAGGGTGCCACAGATCAACGACATGCAGAATAACCAACATTTCATTTTCATAGATTGATTTTCCTAGATTTCGTTCAGACAATTGTTTGCTAATAAAAGCCAAAGGCCGACCCTCTTGCATAAGGAAAATGCCAATTCCTTTCCCTGAAGCATCACATTCCAGGACAAAGGTCTTTGTGAAATCAGGAAGGGCCAAGACTGGAGTGGTGCACATGGCCATCTTCAAGGTTTGAAAAGCTTGAGCAGCTGCTAGAGTCCAAGTGAAAGAATTATTTTTTAGGAGTGCAGTGAGAGGTACCGCAAGTTTTCCATAATTCTTAACAAACTTGCTATAATAACCTGTTAAGCCTAGAAATCCACACAATCTTTTGAGAGTCTTTGGGTGAGGCCAGTCTTGCATAGCTTCAATCTTTTTAGGATCCACCCTGACGTCGTCCTTGCCAACAAGATGACCTAAGTACTCAACTTCCGAGGCGCCAAAAGCACATTTAGACTGTTTCAGGAAAAGTTGGTGCTGAGAGAGTAGATGGAGAACGCGATCCACATGAGCAAGATGGTCTGTCTAGATTTTTCTATAGATGAGGATATCATCAAATAAAACTAAGACAAAATGACGAAGAAAAGGATGGAAGACATGATTCATGAGGCTTTGGAAGGTGGAGGGGGCATTACACAAGCCAAAGGGCATGACCAAAAACTCATAGTGACCCTCATGAGTTCTAAAGGAAGTCTTAGGAATGTCTGCCTCTTTCATATGTATCTGGTGGTATCCAGAACGAAGATCAAGATTAATAAAGAACTGAGCGCCACTCAATTCATCCAAGAGGTCATCAATGACAGGAATGGGAAATTTGTCTTTAATGGTGAGTTTGTTGAGGGCACGAAAGTTAGGACACATGCACCAAGAACCCTATTTCTTTAGGAACATGACCACAGGAGAATAGTAGGGGCTCGTACTAGGGCGGATAACGCCTGCGTTAAGGAGTTCCTGAACCATTTTCTCAATTTCATTTTTTTGGGAAAAGGGGTGACGATAGGGACGAATATTGGGAAGAAGGCTTTCGGGTACAAGGGGAATGGAATGATCATGAACACCACGGGAAGTGGGGAGTCCCTAGGGAGTGGAAAAGAACACTTGATGTTTAGAGAGGATGGATTGGAGGTCTTGCGACACCGATGGTGTCTCAGTTGCTTGTATGGCATGGAGTTGGGTAATAATGCCAGAATGACCTTTTTTGAGCAACTTTTCCATGCGATGAGAACTAATGATCTCAGGTGAACCGACGGTGATGCCTTGGAACTTATATTTTTGTCCCTCCTGATCGAATTGCATGGTTAATTCCTTAAAATCCATGAGAATGGGACCCAAAGTCCTTAGCCAGTCCGCACCCAACACAATGTTACAACCGCCCATGTCGATAGCAAACATATGAGATTTCAGATGGTAGTCACCAATTTGGAGACACACATTTTCACAATGCCCTCCACATTTCATGGAGCTGCCATTGGCAATCATGATTTGGAAATTATTGATTGCATGGATATAGCAATGAGTTTCTTGGGCAATGCGGTGATGAATAAAATTATGGGTGCTTCCACTATCAACAAGAATGATGACCTTCCTATGCTTGATGTAACCAATTAGCTTGAGGGTTTGGGAAGCAGAGAAGCCAGTGAGAGCATTTAGGGAAATGACCGGTTCTACTTCATGAGGGTCTGAGGGAGGGGTTATGTCGGTGGTTTCAGGTGACTCAGACACAAGGGGAGTTTCAACATCCTCTTCCGAAATATCCTCCGAGATGGCCATAAAAAGCTTTTGTTCCTTACACTTGTGGCCCATAAAATATTTGTCATCACAATTATAACAAAGGCCTTTGAGTTGGCGTTCAACCATTTCAACCGTGGTCAATTTTTGGATCTTTAGTGGAGCAAAGGGAGTAGTGGGATTTACTGGTTTAGTGCGAGGAATAAAGGAGGGTTTATGGTTTTGAGAAGATACAACCTATTGTGCTTCCTTAGCTCTTTTAGTAGCCTCCACCCAACTCTGAGGCTGAGCCATGAGGACATGGGCACAAATCTCATCCTTGAAGCCACTGATAAAACATTCTCGAAAAAAGGCATCAGACATGCCCTCTGTCCGAAAAGCCAATCACTCAAAAGCAACTATAAAGTCTTCCACTATTCCAGATTGTTTTAACTTTGTCAAACGGCCTAAATGGTTGGTGTCAGTGTCAAAGCATTCATAAAGCTCTGCCACAAAGTGTGTCCAAGCAATATACCCTTGACGAGAAGTTTTTCTCCATTGCCACCATTGCCAATGTTCTTGATCTAGATGGAGAACACCATACCAGAGTTTGGCCAAGTCATCTATAATGTCGTATAAAGAGAAATAATGTTCCATTTGGGTTACCCAACCAGTGGGATCCGAGCCATCAAATTTGGTCACATCCACCCGCGAAAGGCGTAGGTCACGTTGAAAGTGATGGGGATGAAAATTATGGGAATGAGAGGAAGATTCAGCTTCAGTATGCAGAGGTGGGTCAAATAACGAGGGATCTGTAGGGATATGCAGCTTGGTGCAGATCATCAAAATGACAGATTCAAGCTGGGTAGTCATGTCTTGTTTGAGTTCCTCGATTGAGGTGACGATGGAGGACTGCATGTTTGTATTGATGGTGGCAACATTGGCATTGAGCTGTTTCACTTCTTGTTGGGTCTCTGTGAAATTAGATTGCAAGGTATTGAAGCGAGCTTCCAAGTCTTGGCTACAAGTATGGGCCATGATGACGAGGGAACTGAAAAGGGGCGGGTGGGGTAAAAAATTTTGCTGAAAAATGATAGGTATGAATGTGATAAGGGCAAAGAGATAAATCCAATGGAATAGGTCTCAAATAATGGTGCAAAAATTTCTAGACTTTTTTTTTTACACCTATGGAGTTATACTTTGGTCTGAAGAATACTGCAGTGATAAAATGCCCAAATGCTTAATCAAGAATAAATATGGTTGCAGTGATTTGGCAACCCAAACACAGTTGCACGATAATAGATCTTGTCTGTTTTAATTTTTGTTTCTGTCCCCAAGGGTTAGGTATTCAAGGGTTCTACAGACAAGGGTTTGCCTTGTGCTATAACTCTTTGATATACGTGCGGGGTCCAACAGTAGTACTCGACCCAATATCTCAGGGCACCAACTAAGGAGGCTAGACTATGCCCTTAGCCGTATTACCCGACTACTCATGTACTAGAGAGTATCTTCCCGAGTGTTGTTATCAGTGGCACTATAACAGTCATGCGACTGATTGATTTATCTAAAGAGGGCTTTAGGAAATCTAGGTCGATTCGTACATAGGTGTTGTCTGATGCGCTACCACTCGAAGGGGTACCAACAGGGGTTACAAGGGTGGCCAACAGATGTGCGCTTAAGTACCACTTGTATTTCCTGCGTGTATGAATCCCTTAACTGCGGGTTTATGCGTGTAACGATAGATCTCTGTGGCTTAAAGACGCTGGAATACGTCTGTACCCTGGAAAAACAAATTTAACTCACAATTTCTGCCGAGGAAAGTGCTTTGATACCACTTGTAATATTCCAGATATAAAGAGTATGCATAACAGAAATAAAATGCTAGAAATGGCAGATGAACAACAATATAACCAGAATAACGCCACAATAATACTGAAATGATAACATAATAACACCAGAAAGAGCACTTCGATTACCGAGAGCAATGTTCACAGGCCTCTTCGAGGGGGCAACCTCCAGTCGAGCATAGCTTTATTACAATAATATCCAAGCTAGGGTTCTCATACCCTCGACTCCTATTTATACTAAATATGTCTATCAAAAAAACCATCTAGAGGAAGATCCTTCTAGAAGTGAAAGCTTTTATTAGGTCTTCTTACATTTAAATTATTCTACCTTATTGCAAGGCCTTATTAATATTGACCTTTATTACATCCGAATATATTGTTCTACCTACGTGAGGGGTTAGGTCCCTAACACTAAAAAGCCTCACTTTGCACCCATCAACAAGCCAAGGGATATGTAGAAAATACTATGGAGAAATGGAAGCTAACATTACAAAATTCAACCAAAGTTATAGAAGGTACTGGGTGGAGGTTTCTCTAACGCTTGACGGATCTATCAAACTACATGGGAAAGTACCACAAGTTTTGTCCCATATCATTTTCTATACGAGAAATATGAAATCCTTCAAATTGAGATGGAGAGGGAAATATTAAGTACACGGGAGGGTGGAATGAGTGTTTTAAAGAACCATATCTTAAGAGAAAATAATGATTGCCATCATTGGTTCTGTAACATTTCAAACTTGAGGAGAAGGAATCAAAACCCATAGCTGATTGAATGGCATTGCTAGAAAACCTTCTTTTCACAAGACTTGCAAATGTGAGGCCAGGGAATAACACACACCAAGGGGGGTGCAAATGCCAAAATAAAGCTGAAAGAAGAGTACCTCATCTACGCTTCCACATATGTGAGAGCTCCATACCTTGTTTTGTCTGATGGCCCACTATTTTCCCTAGAAATTAATGAAATATGGTCGGCTTTGTCACCTAATGTCCTCAACGATTAATCAAGCATGGTTGCTTCTGTCATCCTTTGGGATTTCCCCAAGGTTAGAAATATTTGCTTTTGTCATCCCTACAATTTCCCCAAGGATCAATGAAGTATTCGTTGGACGCCCCCTATGGTTAATCATTAAAACATGGCTGTTATGGTCAAATGTCCCCAATCATCCATGAATTTATTTTTTATGGAAGAAAAGTTCATATGGCCTAGTTGGAAAGTATTCATATAAACACCTTCCTTGCCTTTGTTAGAAACTAATAGATATGTAGACAAATATCTAAACCCTATTAAATTAAGAATCCAAATTTAAGTGATAAGCAAATCTTTAAAACATAATTTTTTTTTATTTTTTATTTTTTTATATATATTTTAAGAAAAAATCAAATCATATTTTCTTTAACTAATCCAAAAATAAAACAAAATTCATATATTTTCAATAACACTTTATAAAAGGTATAGTTTTCAATGGAGACATACCTAATTGAAAAAAATTGGAACAATAGCCTCGTCCCATAGGTAAGGAGTCGACAACAATAATTCCCAGCCACACTAATAAATGTACACTCGTGAAATCAAATCCTCCCTCCAATAACATCACTGCGATTCCATTGCATATAAATACTCTCTAAGGGAGATCCAATGACTGCGATTCCATTGCATATAAATACTCTCCTCGTATCGTTAAGATACGCGAGAGCGCAATCAACCATTCCACACAAGGCTTTTTACAGAAGAGGGGCAGCTGTGATATAACCAAGTAATCTTGTACGCTTTTCCGAAGACTTGAATGAGAGTAGTGAAAAATCTCGAGTCTGAGTGGCATAGGAGATGGCGATTGAGGCGACCAGGCTACGAGGGCACAAGCGATCAGTTCTTTGCTGTGCAGCGTCCCCCACAACTCCCCATTTGATAGCATCTTCCGGCGAGGTAACCAGCTCATCTTTTATCTCTATTTCATCATAACTCTCAATTCCTGTAATTAACGTTATACAAAAATTAAGGAAAAACAAGTTCACTGAAGTCTTAAAATAAACTACCCATTAAGCTTACTTGCCATGCTCAAGCAATAACAGAGTTTGTAATGCTTAGACATAGCAGTTTTCCTTTTAACCTGAGACCCCACATTGCGAAACATGGAAATATACTGTGCATATATTCATTTTAAACCCATTTTATGCTTTGTGGACTATCTTAGGTATGGGGATCGGGGAGCCAAGAACTTTTCAACTGGAAGATAAATCTATTTCTGTAGAGGAGTATTAATGTGGAATGAAATTCCAAAATAGGGACATGGACACATCCTATGCAGGAATGGAATAGAACCCATGAGGAATGGAATATAACCCATGATGAAGGGTGTTTATTTATTTTTAGATGTGAGCAATCTTTTAAACACTATGCATGTTTTTTCATCGCTAGAAAATCTTCTACAGTATGCAAAGGAGGGAGATGGTTGATTATTGGAATATGTTAGAATTCAAACGAGACTGAGGTGTGAATTTGGGAAGGAAGCGAGGCATTGGAAATGACGGAAACAAGTGTTTTCAGGTCACCACCATTGATAGCACTGATGAATAGCTTCAAAATGCTACGTAAGCCAATGAACAGGAAGTGCCTTAGGAGCAATAACTACAAGGGTGGTTGTTAATCCAGATGACAACCGTTACCTAAGTATGTGCAAGAATAACCTAGGAATAGAATCTCTTGAATTTTTATTCCACCCTCAATTCAGTGCATAGCCTTTGAAATTGGCATTGACATGTTGACGTTGGGTTATTATGGGCACCCTTCATTTCGTTTGAAAGGACGGTGGATCCAGTAATTTCTGAATGAAGTCATAAAGCGACTTATTTCTTTTGCTGCCCCTTTCAAACTGATTGTTAGTTGAACAGATAACTCCTCAATCCTAAGGAACTACATGAAAGGGTTAGGACTTGATCCCTTATTGTGCATTCATAACAAATTAGCACTACAGTATGTATGCAGGGTTGTCGAAACTTAGAGGCTAAAAGTTGCTTTGATTTTGCACATACAGTAAATCTTCGATCAAGGGAATAGATTCTTGCTACATACAGAGAAAAGGGATCCTTGTAACTGCCGTGGCATTATCAACTTCTAAGAAATGACAAGATCTGGAATGAACTTAAATAGGATCAACTTGGGGTGTGTTGCTTAATGGGTTTGGATGATTGTTGGTGCCACAACTTGTGTTTAGCCCTAGCAAGAGGATTTTTCGCTTGGGTGTTCGTCAGAACACTGATATCCCCTTTTGATTGAGTTTCCATCAACAACAGAGGTTGATGAGGTTGCAGACAGGTTCCAGAGGGAGATCTTGTTGGTCTCCGTCCTTTCAGGTATAGTTTCCAGCAGGGGGACTTGGTTGGTGGATAGCAGGGCATCTTGCCATATGACAGGTGCTAGAGAGTTGTTTGACACTTTCACAGAGACTGGCTCAAACTTGTGTGTGGAGCTTGGAACATGAGCCAAGCATGCAGTATGAGGATTTGGTACAATATCGTTCTGATTAGAGTCAGGAGAGGTGTTGAGGGTGTCAAATGTGTTATGGGTGCTAGAACTCAGGAGGAGTGTTCTCTCAATCTCGGAGATTGAGAGAAAGAGGCACCACATATTATTTCAAGATGGACATGTATTGTTTGTGCCCAGACGATCTAGCTTCAGATCAACGGTGGTTCTTGGAGTTAGGTCGAGGGGCCAGCATATGCGTGTTGTGACCAACAGGAGTAGAGGGACAGATGAGGAGGAGCAAGTGGCTCCACCAATAGTGAGGTAGGTGGCCCCACCAGTAGCACAGAGGGAGCAGGTAGCTCCACCGGTTGTGAGGTAGGTGGCCCCACCAATAGCACAGGTACAAAGGGAGTAGGTAGCTCCACTAGTGGTGAAGCAAGTAGCTTCACCAGTGGTACATGCTAAGAGGGATTTGGAGTTTAGAGGGAGTCAACCTTCGGGATCGAGTGGGGAGGAGCAACGTCCTAGGATTGTGTAGAGGACAGTGGACAGGGAGCAGGTAGCTCCGGAGGTTGTGCAGATTTAGAGGGAGTCCGACTTCAGAGGGAGTCAGGAGACTCAGAGGGAGTCTGACTTTAGGAGTCAGGAGGCTCAGAGGGAGAGTCACTTGTTTAGTGGGAGCCAACCTTGAGGTCCAGATGAGAGAGAGGCATCTTCCAAGGCTGTCAAGTAGGTGTCATGGGTTGAGATGGCCAGACAGGAGGTTCAAAGGCAAGAGGTTTCTAGGAGCAGGGTGTCTTCCAGGATGGGATCATGTCAGACAACAGGATTTGCTTCAGTGACCGAGGATGCAACTAGTCAGGAGGACTGGAGAGCAGGATTTGCTTCGTTGACAGAGGGAGCAACCAATCAAGTGGATTGGAGAGCAACTGTGGTAGAGGATCCAGT
>JASDQU010102668.1:0-13838 GCA_032191745.1 Picea mariana
GCATAGTTGTGCAATAACGCCTTGATGCCCCTTTTTCAATAATTTTTTCATGCCATTAGAGCTTATCACCTTACCGGGTTTCCCTGTGATACCTCTTAACTCAATTTTTTTTTCCTTCCAATGAAAATTTCATGAAAAGTTCTTGAAAATTAAAATCCACTATTCCTAATGATTGTAACCCTTGGATTTCTAGTACAACATATGCACCACTTATTGCGCCTCTTTCGTCACCTTAGTGAGCAAAATAGAGGTGCTTGCAATCTTAGTTGGGTTTTCTAAGTAGGACAACTGTAAGGAAAAGGGTTAGAGAAAGAAATACAAAAGAACAACTAAGAATTAAACTAAGAAATAAAATAACAACTAAATTAATGAGCATAGGGACATAAGGACAAAAGAAACCATTTGACCCATGTCACCAATGATAAGGCTGATATTAGTGAAAGAAAACACCGAGAAGAAAGAGGACTATGAGTCCCTTCTTCCTCCAAGGGAGGGCTCTTAGACCCCCACAAATAAGCTCTTCTTACAACTTTCAAAATGAAAATGAAAATGGTGAAAGAATTCTTTGCTAATCCACTCAAGGGGTGAGATGGATTGCCCAATACAATGATGCAAGTATACTCTTGGTAAGGATAGAAGATTCCTCAAGAGAATAATGGCAGCATAACTTTGCTATGAATTCCTTGAAAAATGAAGTATATCCATGGCATTTTTATAGCATTCCTTTGAGGTTTTGTCCAACTAGTTTGTAGTGTGTAAAGAGGCTAATTAGGGCATTTCTAAGTCTTTGACCAGCCACCCAGTCGAATCCAGTTCATATTTGAGTGTCAAATCAACTTGGAAGCTGAACCAGGAGTGGGTGGGAGGCCGACCACTCTCATAAATGCGTCATTTCTCAGGTGTGCGGCTTTTTGCGACAACAATCGTGCATCGTGTGCATGTGCGCGATTTTTGCGTTTCTATTTTGCGCATGTGCGCACGCGGCCTGTGTCTTCATAGCGCCCTTTAATTTTTTCACTAGCTGTATAGTTTTTGACCCTTTGGAAATGCTTTTGTGTTAATTTGGGTCCATGGGTGACCTCATAATTGTTTGACGATGCTGAATTCTTGTAACTATTTGCGGACGAAATTTCAGTGATAACAGATGCCCCTTGATGGATGAGGTTAGGAGAATACATATAGCCGAAATCCATCAATGTTTCTTCTACTGAGAGTGTTGTTGTAAGAGAGAGCGATAGTGGGTTTGTCAAGAGTTACCCGTTGGAGGGAGAAGAGAACCTGTAGAACCTGACCTTCCATAAGGTGTGTAAAAATAAACTGTGTACAAATGAGGCGGGCATGCCCCATGCTTGTGTCATGTAACTCAAAAGTGGAATGAAGTGTTGATGTAGACAACTGAAGTGCCCTCGAGGGAGGTCGTGATAAAGGCAGAAGACAATTATGCGAAGGAACATACTCTGAATAGTAGGCAGTGAGATCTATAAGAAGTATCACGGATTCTGTAGGCATTGATAGCCTAGCCAATTTCAGAGGCCTTCAGCGAATATAAGAAATAACTGCAATAGTCGCAAAGTAAGACTCACCGTAACATGAGAAAGTGTTGACATCGAATGTTATGGGGGTCAACGACAGCAAGGAGAAATTGTGGTTCTCCATGTGCCATCCGAGAGCTCTCATTGGTAAGGTAATGAGAGTCAAGATACTGTTGCCCTTCTGGAAAACTGTGCTGATGTCGACAAAAAGGGGGACGCGACTCCCAGAAGCAAGGGGCTTCATGAAATATATTAGGTGAGTTTAGGAATTTGGAAGAGATACATGGACGAAGTCAAGATGTAGGAAGACTCAAGACTGCCCTTGGTTGGGGGTATATGTGAGGTAAAAAGTGGTCACAACCGTTCAACGAGGTCGAGTGTCAAGGGGACAACAAGACATGGAATAAATTGTGCCAGAGGCAAGACAAAGTGAACAAACTCAGAGGGCATAGGTAAGTGGCCTGTGGGATACTCGGAGGATATGGATGATGTCGTCAAGGGTATATGATAAGGAGTGCCCCAACCAAGGGCGACATGGGTTGCATTTGCCAAAACAGGGAAGAAGGTCGCCAAGGGTGACGTTAAAAAGGTAATGTAAATGCTGGAAACAAAGGCATTTGTACAATAAATAAAGAATAATTTGGGATAAGTGTACAAATACAGAAATGGGTGCCCCAATGTAACATGGTTGGCCCGGGTAGGACACAATTTTCTTGGAGAACTGGTGGAGGGTGGGGGCCCCATGGGTGGGTTTCTGTATGAGGTAGGTGAAATGAAGGGAAATTTGTAGAGGGGCAAATGGATTGTGGATGAAATGGAGGGTTCATAATACTGCGGAGGTGCAGTCAAAAATAGAACCTTGAAGAGATAAGTTGGGAGTCCAGTGGGAAAGCTAGCAAAATGAGGAGAAGAAGTATGTGGATGATTCACGACATGATGGAAAACTATCGGGACTCCCATCCCTAAAGGGTTTTGAAAAAAAGAATGAGTGTCAAAGGCGCAAAAGGATGCTATGAATGGGACAAGTCATGTGGGTAAGAGTGCTATCGGGTGACAATACTGAAGATGCAAATGGAGGTGTTGGTACTGCAGAGCCGGAGATGGGGATCCTAGAGGCAAATGTCAGAGGATGTGACTGGAGATGCAAGTGAGATTCAGAGGGAATGACTACATGCCAGTGCTAAGTATATACCTGAAGGGATTGCATTGATGTATGATGACCAAGTACCTGCACACATGAAAACCAAATACCCAACGTGAACAATATCTGAAGAGAATCGAACATACGAGCATTTATTTTATAATTTTGAATATGCGCATGCGTACCTGGTCGAGGTATGAAAAAATGGCGCCCCAGGGGCTCAGAATGAAAAGAGGCCCAGGGACTGTTGTGATGTAGATGACAGGATGTTGATCCCGTGGCTGAAGATGGATCGAAGAATGGACACCCGGAGCTCCCGAAATGGTGAATGGAAGTTGGGCGAAAAGGCTTATATATAGCTGTAGGGCCCATATTGCCACCTCATTTGTACTTGCTGCTATAGTGACTAGACGAGAAGTATTCAGAGGAGATTTGGAGATTCCGGGAGGACAAGGCATCCGATCGAGGACCAGTGAGCTTTAGGTTAGTAGTCTGATCATCCTGCATAGAATTAGGGTTTCCATTTTTGGGCAGGGTTTATACGGAGGGATGTATAGGGGGTTTTTAGGGATGTGGGCCCCCAAGTGCACAAGCGATCCAAAAATATGCGTCACAAGTATGTGACTGTCATCCGAATAACCGCGAATGGGGGCACCTGTAAGGGGGACTAAGGCACGCATTATGTGCGCGCCTGTTGGCTACACAATCGCACATGTGTGTGCGAGTGTGTAGTGGACAGGCGTGCTTTGATGCACACCTATGTTCTTGACATGGGTGCATGGAGGCACCCCTGTAGGGTGAGAAGGCCCACTTGTATGCGTGCCTGTGAGATGGACAGGCTCGCATGAGTGCACGCCTGTGGAGTGAACAGGCGTGCATATGTGCACGCCTGTGGGGTGAACAGGCACGCATGGGTGTGCGCCTGTGGGTTAAATAGTCGTGCCTTGGGGGCTAGGTCGGTGGGTGTAAAACTTATCTTTTTAATGTTTGTGAGGGTTGAGGTGGCTAACCTAGGATTGTTTTATGTGGCTGCAGGCGATCATTGTGCATGATGTTAGTTGGTTGGCGAGAGCAGGATTAGTCCCAGTTGAGGGATGCTGTGGTGATTGAAGATCTGGGGGTACGTGCTACTTTGGTAGCCTGTGGGCTGCTGATGTTATTTGAGTGCCCGTTGATACAGGCGCAGGAGTATCTCCTGTAGTTCCTTATCCCGATGTGGAGTCCATACCTGCATTGTTTCATGGTGCAGGGAGAGCAGATTGCCTTCACTACGGTGAAGGACATATATTTTCTGACTGGGCTCCCGTTTCGGGGAACGCTCCTACCGGTGGAGCCGGTGTTACTTAGGGATGTGGCACTAGTGACAGTGGGCCAGAGGTTCTATTCGAGGGTGAACTTTATGTCAGGCTCCATTGTGAGCATCGGGGTGATGGATGCTCTAGCACATCGCTGTATAGCAGCGATGATTGTGAGAGTGTATGAGTCTCTTACGACTTAGCGGATCAGTGGTGGTCAGCTGAGTGTGATGGAGAGGGTATTGGCCGGTGAGAAATTCACCTGGGGACTTATGCTACATGCCAGGATGGTAGGGTAGATGGACCATTCTCGGTCCACTGATACAGAAGTGTTTGCCTTTGGGTCCATCCTAGTGGCCTGGTTTTTGGAGAGGGTGTCGATGTTGCACCCTAGGATTTTATTGGGCGCTCCTGGGGTGCGAGAGTTGCGACTGAGGTGGTAGTCAACTATTTTTCTTTTCCACGGTGGTGGTGAGGGCGGCCACTTCTTTACGGCTAAGGTGGCACAGGTGTGGTGGTAGATGCCGCAGGTGATATTGCAGTTCCCATATGCTGGTGTTGACTTCCCGGATGATCCAGACATGGTATTACCTCTAGGGGAGGTTTTTGATCACCAAGGTATGTTTGTGAGTTTTATATATATGTTTTTTGAGATATAATGACATATGTATATGATATAGATGCTAATACTATCATTTGGTTGTTTGTATGTGCAGATGTGGCACCTCGTGGGTGCGAGGTTCAGTTGTTGAGAGCATCGGCTTGCTAGGAGTCGGAGAGACCGCCGCGAGGAGGGTCATGGGTAGGAGAGAGATGTCGGTGTGAGGACACCAAGGCGAGACCAGTTGAGCCTGAGAGAGCAGTGAGGAGATGCCGGTTTGATGACCCAGGTGCCGGGCCATCACATGCTCCTCCGGCAGATGCCAGAGCGGATTTTGAGGATATACGCCGTCACCTAGAGGCGGTGCTATAAGGTGTGCCTGAGGGCATGTGGTCGCGTATCCAGGATGAGGGCATCCTGGAGCAGTGTGTGGGGATTCCACCGCTGTGGCGGGCTGTGGTACGATGAGCAGCAGTAGCAGGTGCTGCTATGACCAGACGGTTACCTCCTAGTCAGGAGGAACCAGTAGTGGGTGGGGGACCAGCACCTGAGGGAGGGGCAGGAGGTGGTGCTCTAGAGGCACCTTGAGTGGTGCTCTATGTATTTTTGTATTTTTGTATATGGGCTAGTGAGCCCATTTTGTACCGAGGTGCTTCACTGGCCTGCGAATACTTGTATTTTTGTATGTAAACATTTGGATGGCATTGTGGACCGTCTTATATATACATGAGTATACATTTTGAGATCTATGTGGTGTTTACATGTGTTTTGTTAATGTGTTGATGATGTCTAATCTGTATATGTTGTGACAAGTTGTTGATATGTTTATGTATGTGTAGAGGTATCTTGATGTGATATATGCCAGTCTAACACAATATTAGCTAATTTATCCGTAATTTGATTCAATTTTCTTGGAATATGTGTAAATGTAATGGAATCGAAATGTCGATATAAAAGTATAACCTGCAGGTATTTGCGAAAGAGGCAAGGATCGCATACGCGATACACATTGTTGAGCTGGAGAACGACTAGTTGAGAGTCGAGAAATACGCTAAGGTGACGAATACGATGATGTTGGGCATTGACCAGGAGGCTAATGACGACAGTGCATTCGGCTTGGTTGTAGGTCGCTGAACCCAAACATATGCCGCTCGAATGGAGCATTTCATGTGAGGGGGTGTAGAGAGCCCAAGCGGCCGAAGCGAGATTTTTTCCAATGGTTGGCGCCGTCGGCGTAACCAATGTGGTAGGCCGGTGGAGGAAGCATCTGTCAATAGCACAAATGATAGTTTAGACATGCAGGGTGAACAAAAAAAAGATTAAAAACACTATAAAAGAAATAACCTAAAGTAGAAGTGTTATGTTTAGGCATAAAATTTCTTTAAGTATAACCCGTTGATGGGATCTTTGAGAAAGAGGCCTTCGGGAGAGGCTAGGATGTATGCGCCTTTGGTGAGACAATGTTGGATAATGTATGGGCCATGCCATAGTGACTTGAATTTGCCATGACCAAAGGTATCGTGAGTGATATCATAAGCAAGGACGAGGTCACCTTCATGAAATGAGCGAAGGTTGACATGTCGATCAAAGGTGGCCTTTGATCGTTTTTTAGTTGCCTCATTGTTCTGTAATGAAGATCAACAATCTTCATCCAGGGACTCTAAGTTCAGCAAGCGCTGCTCCATTGGAGAAGTGTCGGGTAATAGCTCAATTGTGGTGCATAAGGTGGGAATTTCTCACTCGATGGGTAGAGTGGCCTCAACCCCATGGACTAGATGAAATGGTGTGAAACTAGTGGCTGTTTTCATAGCTGTACGGTAAACCCATAGTGCAGAAAATAACATATGATGCCAATTGGTCTTATGTTTGTTAACTGTGCATTGTAACATGGTCTTGAGGACCTTGTTGACTGCTTCGACCTGTCCATTAGACTTAGGGTAATATGGTGAGGAAAACTCATGGTAGAATCCTAACCGAGATAAGAGTTCCACGAAAATCTCATTCTTGAAGTGTTTCCCGTGATCGGAAACTAGTTGGAGTGGTACTCCAAAGTGGGACATGACGTGGTTAAAGAAAAAACATGTTGCGGTGTCAGCAATATTGTTGAAGGTGGGCATAGCTTCTGCCCATTTTGTGAAGTAATCGACTGTGACAATAATGTATTTGTGTCCATTGCTAGAGGGGGGATTGAAAATCATGAAGTCGATGCCCCATTTACAAAAAAGGTCGGTAGTGATGAATGGATGAAGAAGAGCAGGTGGTGCTCAGGCTTTGTTGGCATAAAGCTGACACTTCTCACATCATTTCACGGCATGAATGCAATCGTGAAACAAGGTAGGCCAAAAGTAACCTGTTTGGATGATCTTTTGAGCAGTGGATATTCCCGAAAGATGGCCCCCACATGCGCCGCTATGGCAGTCATTCAAGACTTTATCAGCCTCGTCAATGGTTAGGCATCGATGAAGAATGGTGTTGACCCCTCGCCAGTATAAGATGTCTCCGATGAGGAGGTAGCGGGGGGCCTGGTGGCGAATACGACGATGATCATCTCGTGAAAGGTGGTTACTGAAATTTTGAGTTCGGAGGTAGACGAGGAGGTCACCATACCAAGGATCATCCAAAGTGATGTAAAAGAGGTGTTCGTCGGGAAAGTCAGTATTGACGGGGGCATTGGTTGTGTCAGAGGGGAGGTCCGTGACAAGTTCGGAGAGGATGAGGGCTCTCTTGCTCTTAGGTGTTGAGAATTCAAGATCGTACTCCTGAAGGATAACGATCCATCGAGAAAATTTGCCGACGACTGAGCAAGTATTGCATAGGGTTGGAATCTGTTACAACCTTAGTTGTGCGAAACAGAATGTAGTGATGCAGTTTCTAGACTACGAGGAAGACTGCAAGGGCTAGTTTCTCTTCGTGTTTATACTTCAAGGGTGGCCCTGAGAGGTTTTTACTAACATAATAAATGACATGCTCACGATCATCATCACCTATCTCAACAAGAACTACTGCTACTGAAACAGTTGATGTTGATATGTATAGGATATAGTCGTGATTGTAGTTAGGTGCACTAATTAAAGGGGTTTTGGAGAGAGCCATTTTAAGATCGTCAAATGACGGTTGGGCATGTTCATCCCAGTAAAATGGGATGTCATGACGTAGTAAGAGAAGGAAACCGTGTGCGCGAGTGGCGTAGTCTGGGACAAATAGTCGTAGAAAGTTAGCCTTGCCTTGTAGGCTCTGGAGTTGACATAAATTCCGGGGAGGTGGAATTTCGGTGATAGCTTGGACTTTGAAGGGGTCCATGGTAATAATGCTTTGGGAAACGATGAATCTAAGGAGACTCCACGCGGTGATGCAGAATACACACTTGAGGGGATTCAAGCGGATGTTGTACTGATGGCACCGTTGGAAGATGATCCGTAAATCATCAAGATGTTGGGTGCGTTTCTTGGATCACGCTGTGAGTTTATCCAAGTATGTGAGGATGATATGAGCAAGATCGTGAAAAATCTATGTCATAGCCCGTTGGAAAGTTTCACCAGCATTCTTTAGGCCAAATGGCATGACATGATATGCAAAAGTACCCCAAGGGGTAGTGAATGTGGTTTTGTATTGATTATAACCAGAGAAACCGTCCATGAAGGATAGAGCCTCGTGGCCTGCACAGTCATCGATAAAAGGCGTTGGAAAGTTGTCTTTGGGACATGCGTGATTGATATCATGAAAGTTCATGCAGACGCGGATAGTGCCCTATTTTTTATTAACGGGTACAGGGTTGGAAACCCATGAGGTATAGGCGATAGGGTAGATGAACCCAGCCACGCGTAATTTGTCAATTTTGGCTTTGATGGCCGCTGCTTTGGATGGGTGTAGCAGTCACTTTTTTTGACGAACTGGTGTAATGTCGAGCAAAGTGTCGATGCGATGTTTGATGATAGAGGGATCAAGGCCAAGCATTTCTGTGTATGACCAGGCAAAAATATCCCAATATTCCTAGAAGAAGGTTTTATAGGTGATGATTTCTTGAGGAGTGCAAGCGGCTCCAATGGTGATTTCCTCGACGACGCCATTTTTGACGGAAATGTCAATTTTGATGGTTGGGGAAATGTTGGCCATGTTGCCTTCTTAAAAAGCATCCGGGGCAAGAATGGGGTTGTTGAACCAGTCGATATGCCCTAATGGAATAAAATCCTTGGTTTCGACAACATATATGGGGTGTTGGTTAGGAGGCATGAAGGCTTCCTGTGGAAAGAAGAGTGCTCGGTGGTGTAGCACATCCCATGGGTAGTCAGAGTTGTTTAACTCTTCTAGTATTTCCTTGTCACAGTGGAATTGGCGGGAATACAAGGGGTCATGAAGAGTGATATCGGTGACTATTGTCGTGTGGCTGCCCCCTGGTGATGAATAAGCAGGGGGAACGACGCAAGGAAATTGCGATGGTTCACTCGACATGAACCAAATATCGAAGTACTGATGAGTACCCATGGTAGTGGGATGTAAAATTTTCGTAGGGAAATGAACGGGATAATTGGGGGGATTTGGGGGTGAACCCTCGAATAAGTCATCCAAGAACCACAGAGGCATTGGGAGGGCCTCGGGTTCAGGTGAAATGAGATGAAGAATCTCTAGTGACGAGGTAAGGTCAACCATCGATTCTGTGGGTCTTTGAAGTAGGGTCAATTGGCATTGCCTGTATTCAATGATCATAGGACACTGGTATGTAAAATGATCTAAGGATTCACATAGAGAGCAAGGGAATCTCACACGTTCATTGACTAAAGTTGTGACATAATGGATGTGATTTTTGGTAGGGATGATGTAGCTGGACTGGGTTCGCTTTGGAAGCTTTGACATACTGCGGCTAATGTCTGCCGAAAGCGTGGCAGTGCTGGGAAATGGTGGGTATAATGGTCATATTCTGATCATATAGCACAAGCGAATTTGGTTCACAACCCTTTACTACTTGAATGAGAGGTGGTAGCAGCAGTACTTGCTATAGTGGCGAGTGTTGAGGGAGTTTGATTGAGTGGAATCAAATTCCGTAACTCTGGTAGAGATGGGCAGTTGTTGGTTTGGTGTCCATATTTCTCACATAGCACGCAAGGAGGTTGGATGCACGGGGGGAGTGGAGCTATGGGATCTTTCTTCTTTCGCCTGCCCCCAGCTATGGCAGGGAGGGTAGTGAGTGGGGGTGTAGAGGGTATGCTGGGAGTGAGTATGGGAATCGTCATTGGGATTCCTTCCATTTGGGGGGGAAGGGATGGTCGAGGGACCATCTCGGGTGGATGTAAATACCAAACTGGAATTGCTAACACCATATTAGGGAGGGTAAGCGTTGCAGCTACATGGAAATCTTGTACATCTAGAGGAGGGTAAAAGAAGGGGATTTGAGTAATGGCTTGGGGAACTATTTCCCAAACTGGGATATGGCCTTGGGGAGAGGTGAAATCATGGACTGGTGGGGTCAACAAGTTCGCAAGAGACTTGTGAGGGGAGGAGCTTTGCGACTAGTGGGACGTCGGATATGATAGAATCCTCCCTAGGAGGGAGGGTATCCTCTATGTCAGTTCCATTAGATGATACAGCGCATACTTGATTGGAAGGATGAAGAAGCGGTGGTGCTCGATGGTAAGTTCCTAACAATGATGGATCTTTGAAAATTCTAGGACCCATTTCGATGAGTGGGTATGCGTCATGACTCATGTGGATGAGAGGGAGAATGTTAGCGATGTTGGCAGATGGGTTAGGCTCATAATGTGAGATTTGGTCAATGGTAACGATCTTCCTGTTGTGGGGGAAAATCATTGTTCAAAAGAGGGAAGGGGAAACTGCCTTCATAGCGTACATGTAGCTACGATCGAACATGATATTATAATCGAGTGGGGCGTCGATAACTTCAATGTCGATGAGAATAGTCTTGCCCCCGAGTTCTATGGGGACATTTTGGAAGAGCCCTTCAGGAGATGATGTTCGTCCGTCATAATCTCGTAAGGTAATGGAAGACAGTATGAGTTCGGGGGAACCAAGTTTCTGCCATACAGATTTGGACATAATGCATGTAGATGCACCTTCATCGATGATACACCGATGAACTGTAATGTTTTGTATTTTCACTGGGATTTGAAAAGTGATCAAAGCGGGAAGGTGAGGTTCTCCGTTGTCGAGATCAAATATAATGAGTCAAGTATCTGCAGGGTCGACTGCCCCCAAGGCGGAAAGTAATGATTTCCGCTGAGTGGGACATGTCTGAAGGACTTCTAAGATTGGCATGGCAGCCACGGATTGTGCAAGTCATCAACCAAATGGTAATTATGAGCTGCCCTAGCCTGTGGGTTGTGGACATTCCTGTGCAATGGGATGCGAGGGATGCGAAGAGGTGGTTCTCTGTTAGGGAGAGGGATCACCAACGGGGGTCTCGTTGGTGCAGGGATTGTTTCTGGAGGAATGGGAGGGGACTCAGTGGGTGAATGGTATTGACGATTACATGTTTTCAGAAGGATTTCTTCCTCACTAGTGAGGAGGATCATGCAATCTGCTGGATTGTTTGGATTGAGGTACTGTCCCACCTGAGGTGGGGGAGGTTGTGTGTCCTATTGGGTGTTTATCACACCTTGGTGTGGAATAGGATTTTGCATCATGACAGATGGGGGTTGTTGCACGTATTGTTGTGGGGCCTGCTGAGGGGCAGGCAGTGCTGGAGGATGGGGTAGATTGCCTGAGTCTTTCAGCCATTTGAAATCAGTGATTTGGGGGCAATGATGAGTATAATGACCAAACTCACCACAAAGGAAACAACGGAAGTTGTTTTTAACATTATTGTTATTTCTCCCTTGACGCCTATTGTTATTGCCCCCCTTGGGGGTTCTGATTTCCTTGGTTCTGGTTGCCCCCAGTAGGTTGGTTCTACTGGGGTTGATTCCCGCCTTGACCTGGGTTGTTGTTGTTTCTGTTTCTTCCTTTATTTTTGTCATTATTCGACGGGTGGGTCAGATTTTCCGTATTCATCTGTTCAAAATTTTGATATTGTTGAATGGGAGAGGGTTGAACAAAATTCACCCCAGCATGAGGATGTGGGGGAGCGATGGGTTGTGGGGGTAACGATCCGTAAGGTACATAGGAAGGCATGGAATTTTCGCTAGTACTATAAGCTGAGGTAGAGGGGGTACCAGAACTTGTTTGAATAGGTGGTTGTATGGGGGCTGTCGGCGGTGGCCCACTGATGGGTAGAGGCATAGAAACAGGGTATGGTTATTGATAAGGGGGTGGGGGGTAATAAGAGGTGCCCCCATATGTTGGTGGATAGTGAGGTGTTCCATACATTGGTGGTTGCTGGGGTTGTGGACCATGGTGAGTGGTATTACCAATCAGTCCGTCTGCTGAGTGAGACATCCCAGTTTGTCTTGGCCAAACAGAATAGGTTTTGGGAGATTAGGGAGTACAGTGTATAAGTACCCTAACTGTGAATAGATGAGGTTGTATTGTTGAGCCTTACTGATGGCTTCTTCTCCTGATTGAGGGAATGTGGAAGCTACATCCTTACCAAGGAGAGAGACAAGTGATCTAAGAAACCAGTCAAGACACTGTTGTTTGGTGGTTTTTTCTTTGCACAAACTACATCGCCTACACCACTCGTGAATGTGATCAGCGATATGTGTGGATGAGGTTTGTTTGAAATTAGAGATAAGTTCCAAACCATTGTCATGTTGGATTGGTAATTGAAAGAAGGTAAAAAATTCTTTGGCCAAGGACTCGAAAGTTGCATGGGACCCTGATTTTTCATCTACATATTATTTGGCTGATGGGCTAGTGAGTGTGTGTTGAAATAAT
Organism: Picea mariana; assembly: GCA_032191745.1. Taxonomy (NCBI): domain Eukaryota; kingdom Viridiplantae; phylum Streptophyta; class Pinopsida; order Pinales; family Pinaceae; genus Picea; species Picea mariana. Next base: position 12,394 of record JASDQU010102668.1, read on the forward strand.
CATAGTCTGATGGGATCATCCATAATGTTGTTGGAAGAGCACCATAGGTGGAAAGTCATGACATGGTTGGCAGGGACATCTCCTGCCTTTCCTTCAAACTTGGGGATGTTTGAAGGTAGTTTGGTGGGAATTGCAGGCCATGTGGGGTCATGCAATATAGGATCATTGGTGAGTTTGCTTAGATCTGGTATGTGAAGAGAGGCCAAATATGGCATCATGAGTTTTGGTTGAGGATTAGCTCACTCCATTGTAGGAGTGTTCTGTGAACTTGACCCTGGAGGGGGACTAGGTGGGTTGGTACTTCCCCCTTGAGAGGAAGTTGGCCCCCCGCTTCTATGTAAAGGAGAGCAAGTGGACGGAGGACCTTGGGAAGTGGACCCAAGTAATGTGGAACCAAGCAATGCTGATCCTAAGACAGTGGCACTCACTGGAGTGTGAGACGGTGGTGCTGATGAGTGGGAAAGACCAGACACTCCTCCTAAGATAGGAGGGAGGTTTAACAAGCGTCAGGAATGACGGGGATTCTGTGGATCCCCTATGATGTCCAACTAGCTGAGTGAATGTGTGAAAATGGTGGTGAGAGTAATAAAGAAACAAGAGCCTTTGTTGCAAATTTTGAACTTTACAAAATATATATATCCAAATCAAAATGTAATCAGAAGTGCATCATACATAAAGTGGTTTGAAAAAGAAGCATATATGTGGATAAGTGGGTTTTGTCCGTGTGGGGAATCAAAGAAAATAAATGCTCGTGTCCTAAAAGACGTAATGTCCTTCCTCTCAAATAGCACTGGACCTTCCAATAGTACTCAACAGTGGGGTCTGAAGTCACTGGAAGAGAGACTAGTGAAGGATGAAATAATCGGTTATAATGAGGAGTAAAGGGGGCATATCTCAAAAGAGCTGGCGATATTTCCCAATAGCCACACAAAATCCGATCAAGGTGCAATTACAGCCTACAATTTCCATCTGGGTAGATGTCCTAAAATTTCATCACTAGGTACCTCGGTCAAAGTGCGGCATTTAGATTTTCGGCCTAAGAAATGGGTCACGGGCTAGATCTCGTTCAATATGTGGGTGCCTCAAGGGGGGATGCACAGAAAAACTGGACCTTGGCTTTCAACCCTTCACGGGTATCTCCCTGCCTTATGGTGTTAGGAACACTTGACTTGGAGGGTTTTCAGTTCCCTATTTGACAACTTCTATGGTTTTGAAAATGTGAGAACCAGATGACGGGGAGTTATTTGGATGCCTATCCCCAAAATCCTACCTAGAATAAAAAATTTCTTTTGGCACCTCCTATGGAGGAAAACTTAGTGAGTTTTTAGAAAAATTTTAGATGTAGTTGTTTTGAGAGGTTGGTGGTGTGAACCAACCTCGTTGAAATTAAATGGGAGTGGATAGTTTCCTTAAGAAAAGGGTGGGGTGTTTCGGAATCCCTTTGG
>JASDQU010102668.1:125557-138216 GCA_032191745.1 Picea mariana
GATTGGAGGTTGCCCCCTCGAAGAGGCCTGTGAACATTACTATCTGAATCAAGTGCTATTTCTGTTCAAGTGCTATTTCTGTTGCTATTTCGTATATCATTTCTGTGTATTGTGAAGATTATGTTGGATATTATACTGTTATTCTGTTATTTCTAGCATTTCATTTCTGTTCTGCATATTTTATATATTTGGTATCTTGCAATCGGGGTTACCCAGGGAATCTTTGTTTCTTCTGTCACTACCTGGGGGGCTTCTGCTACTTTGACCATCCTTTCTTCTCTGGCCCTGAGGGATCCTGAAGACTATTTTTCTATGATTGTTTCCTATTTATCCATGCTCATGGATTTGAACTTGGTCATTCTAGAGTCGACCATCCTTGCCACCACTTCATCCCAATCCTGAGCATTTTCTATGAAGACCTCATCTTCAAACCTGTCATGGGTGTATGGCCAGTAGGACGACACTTGAGACGCATGTTTCAAGACTAGACCCTTTGGGTTGTGTTTGTGGAAATGACTGGTCTAGAATCAAAATTAAAATTGGCTCAGTGCTTCCTGCTTGGCTTAAGTTGTGTCTTTTACTAGGTAGAAACCTATATGGAATCCAAAAGGTATAAATGCTCGCTTCTTATGTTTTACCAGAGTAGCATTGTACCCTTATAGAATAGTCTGGTAGAATATATCCTTTACTACTAGTTGATATGGAACATGCATAGGTAGGAGAGGAGGTGCTCTAGTGGCCCCGAATACCCTAATGTAGGTATCACGTTCATCCAGATACTAGTGGATGACCTTTGCTATCACCCTTTTCGCCGCAGCCGATAGACTTGGACACTCTTTCTTGTAAAGAATAAAATGAATGCAAGCGATGAGTTCATTGCAGATGAGGAAGTAGGATTTTTTTTACTTGTTTTCCCATAAGATGCTGAAATATACATGGATCAAAATTTTTGAGATGTGCCAACTCAATTTCATTCTGGAAAATACATTTCTGGCGCAGATGAAGTCTAATAAATAAGAATCCATGTAGAAGGATGGAGTCTCTCCTTCCTTTGGCATCTGATCCTGTTGAATGCAAATGCTCAGCTTCTTTGAAATAATGGCACCCCAATTAAAACCTATCTCATAAATGGATACACTGTAAGCCAGAGGCATCCAAGCCTCTGAAAACCTAGAACAATCTTTCTCCCCATACGACTGGCAGATGAGGGCCATTAGATAGATATATGTCTCCCTTAAGTTGGCCATTTGGTATCATCTGGAGGTTCAATTGATGTAATTTGTATCCTCTCTCCACCAATAATCCATAACTCGATCAATGTCGTGGTGCTCATAAAATTTGACGATGAAATTGGTGTTCAGTCGCTCTTCTGGGTATTTGAGCTTGTAATAATTTTGCACTTCTACCGGTAGGAAAACCCCAATACACTCATCATTTTTGTCATTGATCAGGAACTTCTATGTTTCCATGTGTTTGATGAGACACTTTTGGATCTCTATGCAGGGGAACACTAGAGTTATTCTTACCACCATGTGCAGATACGATTTTCATATATTTGGAAAAACTTCATCATCGAGCTTTCTCATATCAGGGTCATTGTGTGGGATATATTCCGGGAATTCTTCTTGGCTGATCTTCTTGAATATTTCTCCCCAGTGTGAGAGTACTTCCTTCCCCCCTATGTTTTCCTCTATGTCTCCAAATACCATAGGTTTATTGAAAATCTTCTTGGTGGATGTTCTGATGACTGGTTCCCGCCTTGGAGCAAATTCTAATTGTTTTGTTGGCCCTGGGGACGAGCATTCTCCCACCTCTGGTTCCTTTAGTTTAGGTGCTCTCAGTGATATTCTAATGTTTGGATTTCTTGGAGGCATTGTTCCTGCAAATCTAAATAAAATCCTTTAGGGCCTATGCATAGAGCGACATTGTATATATGAAGTGAAAACACAGAAAATCCAGACTGGTACATACCCGTAACACTTGCTAAAATTTGTAGTTTGATACTCACGGGGGGGCTCAGAAGCTTTTGAATTGCTCATATCACTTCTCTGGATGCTCTAAAATTCCTTTTCACATAGAATGATATTGTTTACAATGTCTCAAGAGGATTTAATGGGGAAGAACTTACCGGTCGTATCGACTAATTAATTTGGGTGATGAGTGAAATTCAAACAAATCGACTGTCGAATCTCTACAATTTAATTCATAGTGGGTTGATGACGGAGGCGCGGAAAGTGATGTGTTCTATATTTAAATTCAAATGGTCATTTTGATTCACGAATGAATTAGCAACTAATGCGAGATTTGGAATTAATTGTTCCCTTAAATTCTCTGGATCGCAACATATTTAGTGCTAAAACGTCCCATCGTGTCACTTTCCTAGTGGGTGGATCGGGGGTCGACAATGTGTTATGGGTGTTTTCGATGATGTTATTCTGTGAAAAACCTCTGAATCTGATCGATTTCATCGTACGGTGCTGATGTGGAAAAACTAGCTTGGGACACATGGAAACGGAAGTTAGTGACTTAACTCACGAGTATTAGTGGTCTGAACGTTTGTCGCAGTTTGGTCTTCTCTATTTCACTAAGCACATCAGGTATCGGCCATCGGCGATATCATTTATTTAATCGTTAACATTTACTCTTTTCTCCTTTTACCAACATCAAAGGGGATCGGTTTTCGGTGATATCATTGTGTAATGCTTGTCTTGATAGAAAACTTTCTTTTTCCGGTGCCGATGAAGATCATCGCTCGATGACTGCAGTTTTTCAAGTGATTTTCCTTCATCTTTTAAACCCTTCCAATGTTGAATTTGAGCGCATCGGGAAAAATGTTTTGGCTGTTGATTCTTTATTTAAAGGTTAGGCTTTTTAAGTCGTTATTTTCATAGATTTAAGAAAACTTTGAAAGAATTAATGAGAACCAAGATGATAAGCAAAGGAAACATTTTCCACAATGAATTCGAATTAGACAGTGCAAAAGATCAAGTGGTATCCAAAAATTAAAATTTGACATACGCTTTTAAGGGTGTGTTGAGTGCTCAACAAATGGCAAATTATTGGGTGAAAGCATAATCTATGTTCCTCCTTCAGGCTTGGTTGGTGCAAAAGCTAGTGGAGAACTTAACTAGTTTAAATCAGATCCCCTTTTACCCTTGCATTTGAAATTCTTCTTTTGATGCCTTCGGGTATGCATGTGGGTTTTTCAACCTTTATTCCTCCTCCTTTTCCTATAAACCTAACTCATGCCCTCTTTTGACAAGAGTCTAGTAGAGAATTTAGTGGCACTAATCCCTTTAGTTACGTTCATTTATTTTCTATGGTGTTGCTCCATTGCCAGCGAGTGTCCATAGCCCCGGCGGAGTCACCCCGACATCATAGACCTTGATCCATTGCTAGCAAGAGTCCATAGCCTTGACAGAGATATCTACATACCCTTTCCTTCTATGTACTCATTTGATATAATTGACTCTTACTTTGGTAGAATGATCTAAGCGAGCGAGAGAGGAGGATGTCTGTTATTTGAAAAAGTATGAGGTGATTAAGGTGAAGCTCACTAGCTCTTTCTCGAAGGGGTATGTAGTCCTTTCCATATTTCCTTATTTCCCTTAAGGTCTTACCAAAACACTAAGTAGGAACTTCCACATTTCTCCAAAGTTGTTCCTCTGTGCAGGTTAGATAGAGAATCCCTTGAAACAACCATAGGTTCTTCAACATTTCTTGTTTTTGTATGTGGGCGATAAGTTAGGAAGAGAGTTTTCTATGTCACATGATTTGAGGTCAACCATTGTATTTATTCAACACGATCTTTCAAAATCTCAGAAGCATGATAAAAAAAGAAAAAACAAAGTATAAATGCAAAAAAGACAAAACAATGCATCAGAAACAAACACAAAATTAATATATATATATATATATATATATATATATATATATATATTATTGAAAATATTATTTCAGGGCTTGGCCATTCACTGGGAGAGCATCAGTTTCTCCCCTCAGATTCTGTAGTTGATACGTGCCTAACCCAATCTTCTCAGCCACCCGAAAAGGTCTGAGCCATAGATTTTGAAACTTAGAATGTTTTCCTTTAGGCTCATTTGATTTTTCCCACTTCAGGACTAGGTCTCCTACTTCAAAATTATCTATTTAGCCTTATTCTTGTCAAACCACCTTTTAACTATTTGTTTATGGAATATGAATTCTGATTTATCTTTCTCCCTTTCTTCTTCTAGCATGAGCAGGGTATCAATTATTTGTTGTATGACTGATGAAGGTTGTCCTCTGGAATCTTGGGCAAGTTGAAGAGATGGAATATAAAGCCCATTCGAGAGAATGTATTCTTTTTCATATACTAGAAATTATGGGGAATCCCCTATAGCTTCCTTAGGTGTAACTCTATATGCCCATAAAGTGTTGTGGATTAGATTATGCCAATTCCTCTGGTTGTTTGCAACTGTTTTCTTCAATATCCTTACTAGGTTCTTATTAGTTGATTATGCCACTCCATTTCCTTGTGGATAATAATTTGCAGAGTTTCTAATTATGATTCCTTTGTCTAGGAAAAACTCTATTAATAAAGTGGAAGAAAAATAAGTTGCATTATCAAACACAAGAACAGAAGGGACACTGAACCTTGTGATTAGTGGTTGTTCTATGATTTGGATTACCACCTTCTCATTTACATGATTCAAAGGGATGGCCTCTTCCCATTTAGTGAAATAATCATTGGCAGTAAGTATGTAATTGTGTTGTTTGGAATATCTTGGAGTAATATCTTCTATGATATCTAACCCCCAGTGCTCAAAAGGCCTAGAAACAATCATCAGTTGGAGTGGGACTGCTGCTCTCTTCTCCCTCCCAACGTTTATTTGACAAGTTTTACAATTTCTAGTGTATGTGTGAGCATCCTTGAACATGGTAGGATAATGATAGCCATCTCTCAGTATCTTATGAGAGGTGGTGTCTCCTACAAAATGTCCACTGGTAGGGCCATCATGGAGCTACTTCAGAACTTTGTCTGCATCTTCTCGTTCGAGACATCTTAAAAGTAACCCATCATAATTAATATGGAAGAGTACTGAATTTATGAGGTGATATTGTGTGGATTTTAACCTGAGAGTTCTCCTTTCCCTAGGGTTGAGATTTTCTGGACAAGTCCCATGATGCAGGAGATAAGTCAATTTCTCATACCAAGACTCTTTCCCTAGGGAAATGTATGAAGCTTCACTACACCATAATTCCATTTCATTCTCCCATCCGGAGTCTTCATTTACTTGGTCTTGAGCCTCAGCTTCTAGTTTGCATAATGTTTGTCATTTAACTAGTTTAGAAAGTTTTATATCTATATCAAATTCTTGGACTAATGCCATCCAATTCCCTCTTCTTTCCCCCATATCCTGTTGAGTAAATAGGGATGTGATTGCGGGGTGAGGTATGATTACTTTGGTATGGTTCTTGAGGATGTAAGATATGAAATGTTTTACTACCTTATAAACCGCATAAGCCTATTTATCTATAGCAGGATAATTTAGTTCAGCTTCTTGGAGGTTAGTGCTCATGACTAATACCAGAGCCTCATTGTTTTCATCATCCTTCTAAGTTAATACTGTGGCTAATGATTGGTCGGAAGCGAAAGTACAGAGGAAGAAATATTTGTTGAAAGTGAGACTTCACAACATTGGGGCTTGAGAGATTGCAGTTTTAATATTATTGAAAGACTCCTTCCATTCACCATCCCACTTAAACTTAGCATCCTTTCGGATCATACTTTGTAGGGGTTTGATAGTTTCTACGAAATCGGGGGTGAATTTCCTCACAAAGTTGATTTTCCCGAAGAATGATTGCATGGATTTTTTTTTGTGAGGAAATGGAAATTGAGCTATAGCCTTAATCCTTTATGGGTCTATGTGAATGCCTTCTTGAGATATAATGTGTCCTAGCATCTTACCTTCCTTGACACCAAAAATATTTTTCTTAGGGTTTAAGGATATATTGTATTTCCTACACCTTTCGAAAATCTGGGTTAAGTATTGGATGTGAGGTTCTTTGTTCTTTGAATACACAATCACGTCGTCCATTTAAAATACTACACACTTTTTGATTAGTCCCCAAAATTCTACGTCCATGGCCCTCTAGAAGGTCGCTCCTGCATTGATTAAACCAAAGGGCATGCMTTTGTARGTGAAAGTTCCCTACTTGGTTTAGAAGGAAGTTTTTAAATGGTCTTCCTYTGAAACCARAACCTAGTTGTAACCTGAGAAACCATCGAGYAAAGAGAAAATATCAGAGCCAGACAMAATCTGCAAGAGATGTTCCATTGGTGGGATTGTGTAGTTGTCCTTTTCTGAAGCTCTGTTGAAGTTTTTGAAATCTACACATAGACGAATCTCTCTAGGCTTTTTCCTTACAGGAACCAAATTAGCTACCCATGTAGAATGTCTAACCTGGAATATTATTTTGGCATCTAACAATTTTTTCATCTCTTGACACATGAGAGGTTCCAAGGAGGGGTGATACGTTCAGAGCTTCTGTTGGAAGGGTTTCACTTCAAGTTTTAATGGGATAGTATGTTGAATGATACGGGTATCATAAGTTTTTATATCTCGATAAGACCATGCAAAGACATCTTGATATTGTTCGAAGAGTTTGAGATAGGCATTCCTTTCCTCTTTAGATATGTTCTCTCTGAGGTTTACATTTTTTGGGTTTTCCGAGGTTCTGAGATTTATAGTTTCATGCATGGGACGAGAACTACCGGTTTTTGCATTTTTCAACCCCTTAAATTTTTCCTTTAGGTCAAAAAGGTTTTCTTAGTTGGCTATCCCTTTTGGTATCATGTGAGACTTTGATTTTTTGATTGGTTGATTTACATGAGGGCTGGTTTCTGTTGATTGATCTTGGAATATTTCATTGTCAATAGCCAAACCTTTAAAATTGTCTTGATTGGTCAGAAAGTTTATATTATGTTCGTCTCCCTCAAAAACCTTCCAATTAGAAATATTTTTGGGCACTAATGGTTTGTAAAGTAGCTCTACAGTGAACCTAGAGGCTTCATAATCTTCTAGAGGTGATAGCCTTGAATACATGGTGGCTAGAGAATCAGCAAGAATGTTCTTCACTCTGGGAATCACTATAATGTTGAAAGCTTCAAAATGTTCTATGATCCTGTGCACTTCCTATTGGTAGTTCTTTAGGTGTAGAGAGTTGCAATGTATAGTATTTCTTATCTTCCTGAAAATGATTTCAGAGTCTCTGAACACCTTCAATTCTTAGATTTTTAGGTCTATGGATTTATTTAACCCTTCTACTAGAGATTCATACTTGGCAGTGTTATTTGTGCATTCTAATTCTAGTCTACAAGACATGAAATGTCGTTTTCCCTTCAGGTTAATGAGGATACACCCTTCTCGTGAACATTATTTCAATTTAGATCCATCAAAATATAGGATCCAAACTTGTGGGAAACATGTATTAGCTTCCCATTTCCTATTACTTTCCTCTTTTCCTCCTACTAGTTCTAACGCGGGTTCTTGGCAGAAGAGGGCTTCTTCCTGTTGTGAGTGGAAAATCCCCCTATGGACTAGCACTTAGGGTTTGATCATGCATGTAGAAAAGACCTAAAGATTCCTACTTTTTACCATCATCCCAGACCTAATCCCCATTATTCTTAAGAAAATACACAGTTAAGAAGATCAAGTGAACATACCTTATTCCTGACGTTTGATATCAATCTCTCTTCACGCTTGGTCGCTCTTTGACTACAACTCTCCTCCCAAGGATGACCTACATTCACAAATGACAAACAAAGAACTCCACATGCATTTTATCTATGGATTAATGGGTTAGATATTTAATCAACATGTTCTCAATAAACAATGAAAACCTCATATGGCGGCACTGGAAAAGAACTTCTTTATTATTAACTTCACTAAAGAAACTTACAATGATGAAGATGGCCACTGCTCCAGGAATATGGTCATGGGATCCTCTTTTACTGTGCACCTATTGCTAACTTGAAATCACAAAATGGTTGTAGAATCTTGGGCAAAGGGGAATACGAATTCGGGTAGAGTTTCTTTACTATGATTTTCCTCCTTTTAAATGGGACCCTAACCCCTTCTTTTATAGGCTAGAAGGAGATAGGTATTTGGTTGAAAGACTAGCCATGCATGGTTGAAAGGTTTAGTTAACTTTCCCAAATCTATGTGTTCCATCATCAACTTTCCGTCGACAACTCCTCTTGAAAAATCATTTCAGAGTTCTGAGTGAGAGGGACATCATACAAGAGAGGGGAAAGGTTACGGAAGTAGGAATCACAAAAATAATTTCCTAGCACAGGGAAATCTATCAATGAGGGTTCATTTAGGGTTTCTAGTTCAGTGACAGTATGTTTCAAATACCTTTCCCTATCAATTTTGATCATATTTTTATGTTCCTTCATAGATATCCAAAGGTGAGCCTAGTCTATACTAAAGTATCCATTTAACTTCTTAGACCAATCTCGACTTAATAATAACCCACAAGCTTCTGGGATATCTACTACAATGATGTCAATCACTTGCACAAACTTAGGATGTGTTTCTATTCTAATCATTACATCTTTGAGTTCTCCCATGAATTTGACCTAGGTTCTGTCTAGTTGTATTACATGCTTATCGCTTTTTAGAGGAACTGCGTTTAGTTTTTTACAAATAGAAAGTGGCATAACATTATAGGATGCTCCTGAATCGACCAAAAAGTTATGGAGGTTTCTGTTAAAGACTTTGAATGTCAAAATGAAAGGTGGGACAAAATTTTTTCCCTTCTTATCTTCAGAGCAAGCGCTCATAGTTGGTTTATTTACTAGATTTGTGGGAGTTAGATTTATTTCTTGATCATTGCTCGTCGTAGGGTTTTCTATTGATTTCAAAGCTTGTAGCAGGAATTCTTTTTGTTGAGGGATTCTACATATGTCCATAACTAATATATTAGCCTTCAACTTCTTCAAATCTTCAACTATGTTGTAATCCAGCTTGGGAGATTCTTGTGTGTCGATGTTTATAGGGTTTTTTCAAGGAGAAAAAGGTGCTTTTGGGTGATCGAGAGTTGATCTACCTCTCGAAGTTTGGGTAGTAGTGAGATCATTTGAGATGGATTGACCTCTAATTCATGTCTACATAACCAAGACTTCAGTGGGTGGTTCTTGAACCTCAAATAGGTGATCGGAAGGCATGACTAGGTCAGGATCCCATATCAACATGGTTGTTTCTTCTGGTGAATCAACTTCTTCTAGATTGATATTCATACTAGAGCCGCTTGGTTGTTTGGTAAGGGAGACTTCATCTAGAAACTGGTTGGCCATCAAATTCATGGCATGCACCCATTGAGGGAAGTCTCTTTCTTAGTGGTTCTCTTGGTGATAAGTTCAGAAAGAGTCGGATGCTACATTTCCCAGATTGATGTTTAGGTTGGTTGGGGGAGGTTCAATTGCTTTGAACGGTGGATTTATTTTAAAGAAAGGATTATAGGGCCTTTGGCCTTGGTTTCCCTCTCCCACACTTCTTTTCATGTCTATGATTTCATTTGATAACTTCTTAACCATGTGTTGTAGGTATTCTATGTCTCCATTACCCTTTTCAGGACCTTGTTCTATTTGTTTCCCTATGGGTCTAGTTAACAAGAGTCCTCTTCTAGGAGGAGGTTGAAATTCCTTATTAACTAATGAGACCTGGCCTTATTTACATCCTTTCATTTGGCACTCTATCATTTTGGCTTCCTCAAAATTCTCAGCTAGGGTTAGTTTGGAAGCCTTCTTCACAAACATGGAAATAGAAGCTGGGACAGCATTAGCGTATACTTCGATTTGCAACTCCTGAGTAGGTTTAGCTTCAGGATGGAATTTGTTTAAGATGGTTGTGAATATTTGGTTGAAGTATTTGAACATTTCCTTCGAACTCATGGTGGTAGCAAACAACCCAACCATTAAATCTCCTGTAGTAGTTTCTTCTGCAAATTTATCAATAAAATCCTTCTGAAACTTCATCCAACTAGTTATGGATMCTATAGGTAAGATGAAATACCACATGGAAGATGAATTCTCAAAGGTGTATGGGAATAGCATGCATACTATGTCTTCATGTTGGACATTCATAAGTCTGATCGCTAGTATGAATTTCTTGATATGATCTTCAGGAAATCCTAAGGTCTCGGGGTCAAACTTTGGAAGTAACTTCTCTGGATGTTGGGGAAGGTTATGTACTCATATAGGGATGGCCAAAGAGTCTCTGGCCAACCATGGTTGATTGTTCTGAGGTGGGTTTCCCATTTCTTCATCATGGTCATTGTTGTCTTCCATATCTTCAGATCTTGAAAATGAGCGTTTTGAGTTAAACGCTTCATCTTCCGAAAAATTGTCTGGCTCAGAGACGCTGTCGACTGGCGTTTCAGGGATTAGATTAAGAGGATGTTCAATTTTGGTGATTGTGAAATATATTAGGTTTTCTACTGTGTGGAAAAAAACCTGTTCGGAGGTTTTTAGCACTGGTCTTCTTATTTTTTTTCCTTCGAGGAAGTATCGGAGCTAAGGTCAACACACTGATATGTTGGGCGTATGCTCTTTTGATTCTTCTAAATTGATTTAATTCCTCACGAGGAAGAGAGTAAGGTATATCTGGGTACAGGTGTTCTTCCTTGTCTTTGGTTGAGTTACTCATTTCAAGAGTACTCAATGTGTGTGGTTTGTCTTGGGAATGACAAGCCATTCATGTGGGTTGTTTTGAATCTACAGGCTATCTGGAATATTATGTGAAATATGTATTCAACCATTCATTCTTCAGGCCCTCCTTCTAGCGCTAGTTCTGTTGATGGGTCCTAAATCCATTTAACTCAACAACAGGAACCAAACCCTCCACCGAGGCCCGATTATACTCTGCAGCATTTAGTAGTGGAATGGTTCTCTAGATCTTATGATCCAACCAATTAATTGATGGGCTTTACATTTTCTTGTGAAGGTTTCTCCTTTATTTTAGAAATTCTCTTTTTTGTATTTTCTCTTATGTGGGACCAATATAAGATGGAAGCTGGTATAAACCAACTAGGTAACAAAATGATAAAAGGGGTTTAACTATTGGAGAGGAGGCTGAGCTTGGGATAACCCGTTACTCTAGCGTGCAGGCAATGATCATCTACCACAGGCCTAGTACTAATACGTTAACCATGTGAGTAATCCAATTACTGGATGAGATACAAATTATAAAAATAAAACATGCATGTGATAAATAATGGCAAGTAAAATATTTCACTCAACTCTAATCATCCATCACATAATAACACAACAATTCATTTTCATCATAAAAGAAAGAACTGTAAAACATTGCACCAAATAAATTATCAATAGATTTAATAGCTCTTACTCGTTATTGCATCCATTCATGAGACGAGATAGGAAATAGTTCTTCTCCACATCCAATCGTACACGCATTTGATGAAAACTTAAACTTGTCTCTAGTCCAAAATGACTTCTCAATTAAAGGAAGATCCAAAATAATTCTTAAGAAAACAAAAAATGAGAGTTTCTTGCAACAACCATCGACCATTGACTAATCGGTCGGTGCTCTTATATGTAACATAAAATTAACTAAAAATAATGACTAAAGTGAAGATAAGTAAAAAATCATTTTCCACACGGCATTCCCTCCTATGTTTTTTCTATGATTCATCTCAAGATATGACTTTAAAAGGATGGCTCTTCTTGTACTCCAACCACTGTATGAAAAATGCCTCATAGGTGTTGGCGTATGGAAATCTATTATGTTCCATCAGGGCCATGTAAATATCTCTTATTTATACCACATCTGACTAATACTTGACTAGACTGGCACTTAACTGTTGCATCATAGCCCGAGCTTTGATTGCGTGTTCCATAAACTGTCGCACCTAACCCGACATTGTGTTTGTCACATTTGCTAGTTCTTTGGCCCATGTTGAGTCTTGCTCGATGTGTGATTTGACAATGTCACACAAGTTGTCGAAGTCATCGAGTGTGCCAAACTTGGGGAGTCTGACGTATTTCAGCACCCGATTGATCTTGATCTATTTTTTCTCTCACTTGGCCCATTTCTCTTGAATTTCTCGGTGTGGTTCCCAAGACATCTTTTTCCAATACTCAGATGATTTATTTATGCGATCAAGACTGCTTTCGTTCAACACCCGAATGCCATGTTATTATTTATCTCAACCCTATTGGACTGCACCAATGTAGTCAACTCTCTCAATGGCTTGGTGCACTTTCTTGTACCATTGCTCCATATCTCTCCATGTCACAAGTTCCATGAAGGTGTCCTCCTCGAGCTCGGCTATCCTTGCAGTGAATAGGTGTTGCTCATATGTGAAATTACTATGGGCCTCGTTGAATTCACTCTCGAGGTACACCACGGCCTATGTGGTGTCTTGATAGTACTTATCCAAGTGGCGCAGAAGTTCTAGTTCCTTCGGGGAGGTGACCAACTCCTTTTCATCTTTTTTAGATCTGTCCAAGGTGGCATATATGATTTCCATCCCTACGTCGATGAGTTCGGACATCTTAGCATGTTCTTTGTTGATTAGATGTTCCTATGTAGTGATGAGGATGGAGCAATCTAAAGTGACCCTCCTCTTCTTGGTGGTGCTCTCAATGATAG
>JASDQU010102668.1:184052-194979 GCA_032191745.1 Picea mariana
GTTGCAAAATATCTTAGTCTTCATATTTTTAATTTATTTCATCTGAATCTACTTTATTTACAATATCATTTTCTAAGTCTGACTTATTTACACTATCATCATCACTATCTATATCAATATTTGTACATTCAAAATTATTTTTAGAATGCAGGAAATATTCAATTTGTTCATCGTTGCCAAATACTTACCAGTACCTGATATTGTCTGGGACGGTCGACTTACATTTCACCTCTACTATGTATTGGCGATTTGGATGGAAAGGTATTTTGCATGTGGCTGTTGAACTAGCCAATCCATTTGCAAGGATGTTCTGGTCTCTGTGAATTACCTGCAAGTCAATCTCAGTGAAACATTGTAGAAAATCTAAAACAACATTTCTATAAGCTCTGAGCCTAGGGTGTTTAGTAGCATACTCACCTTTAATTTGTTTGATGATTAGTTCAGAGTCACCTCTTACCATAATCCTTTTGGAACCGAGTTTCTTCAACAATTTCAGGCTGAGCATCAATGCTTCATACTCAGCTATGTTATTGGTGCACTAGAAATTTAATTTATAAGAGTGAGTTTATGAATACCTTACTTTATGATTATGTACCAACACCCCAGCTCCAACTCCTTCTTTGCTAAAAACTCCATCAAAATCCATACTCCAGAAATTTTCTGTTGATTCTTTAGTTTCAGTTGTCATATTTTTACTTTCCTTAGTGATTGATTTACATTCTTCTATGCTAGATGCATCATATTCCAACTGTGCAATTTGATTGTCCAAGTCACCATCATTATATAAAATGAAGGAGTCTAGGTCAAAATGAGCAAAGTACAGGGGATAGTTATGTGGCTTCTCTTGACTGCTGACCATGTACTTCATCATAGTCTCTCTGTACAATCTTCTCTGTTGTCCAAATACAAGGATGGTGGTGTAAGACATATCTAACTGCAAAGTTCCCTTTTACTTAGCACCACATGACCTAGATAATAACATACCATATTTCAAAGGAATGTCTGCAACCATAATATCCATGACCATTCTCTTAGCTGGGATCTGTGCTAGGGTAATACACAGATCTTTAATCAGACCCATACATTTAAACTTGCTAGAGTCAAAAGAGTATAAGTCCTTGTAAGGCTTGGTGACATCAAGCCCCAACTTCTCTATCACAGCCTTGGGCATAAGATTGTGAGAAGCACCAGAATCCAACATAGCATTATGTAATGTCTTTTCATGAATATTCAGAATGATATAGAAAGGAGAAACAAAATCATTGTCAGTTTGTCCCTCAACCTCAAGACCAAACAACAGCTCAGGTTGATCATCAACAACATTCACAGTATCTGTGCATACTTCTAATCCAATGTTTAAATATTTTGTACCTACTCTCGGTTCAATGATTAATGCTTTGATCACCTGTGATCTATAAGCATCTTTGTTTATTAGTTCTGTCAGAGGAATAGGAATCTTCAGTTTGGCCAATTCACTTTCTAAGTTGAAAGTGGTTGGAGTTCTTATTTGGATCTTCAATTTTGATTTTTCAGTCACAGTTTTTTGTGCAGTAGTGTTGGGATGACTTGTGAATGCAACCTCGGTTTGAGTTGTTCTTGGTGAATATTCAAGAGTTCTTTTTGCAGGAGTATCTGAATTATTCTTTTTAGGAACTTTCTTAGGAGTAGTATCTGAGTTTTTCTTAGATTCAAAAACTTTCTTAGTTTCAACAGCCTTCTTAGTTGGGTTGTCGTTATACTTCTTTCTTCTCACGTTATATTGTTTGTGGACTTCCATTATTTCATTTTTGAAGGCTTGTTGTTTAGATTCTTCGTCTTTCTGATTTACCTCTGTCTGTGAAAGGAGAAATAGTTCATGTTATTCCCGAGTGAGAAAAATGGAATCGTTATCATTAACCCCCATAAGTTTTATGTGAATTTCATCCAACTCCTCAATTATCTCTTCCCCTTCATCAACATATTTCTCTTGAAGAGGTGGCCTAATCTATTAATTAGGCCCTCTTTGTTCCCTTTAGTCTCTGGGCTCTCTTTTTCTGATTTGGGGAGGGTTCCTTCTAAAATTTGGATTTTGAATCTGAGGAGAAGGATGATTTTATCTAGGAGGGTTTCTATCATTGATTTTCAATCGGTCCATCATTCTCTCCATGGTCCTCACTAAATAGTAGATTTTGGTATCTAAAGTAGGAGTAGAAGTTTCTTCTTTAATTGTAACTCTTCTTTTTGTTCTTTGCTTGGCTCTTCTGGCTAATAGATTTTCTTCAACACTCATTGCACTTTTCTGCATATCTTCTAAAGTGGCAGAATTTCTTTCTCTCAGTTGGTAGGACATATCAGAATCAAATCCATCAGAGAAATTGATTAAGGCCAAACCTTGAGGAGGCTTGATATCAACAGGAATTGCGTTATAGAGATTACTAAAATGAATGCAATAGTCTTGTACTGTTTCCCCTTGATTCCTTTTGATATTTTCATATTCTGATAAAATTTGGAGAGGGTTTTTCTTTACCTCCCACCTATTGAGAAAACTTCGGTGAAAGGAAACAATATAAAAAATGCTAGTAGCATGTAATGCTTTGAATCATTTTTTGACATCACCAGTTAAGCTTTGTGAAAAAATTATCAGCTAGACATCTACCTCATTAACTTCCTGCAAATCAAAATAATCATTCATTTTATCCACATGTTGTTGTGCATTAAGGGGTCCAATACCATCAAAATGAGGAAGCATGGTTTGATAGTCCTGTGGCATGGCATGTAAGGGAGAAGCTAACACCAGGGGAGCATATCTTACTGCCATGATTGGTGGAGGAGGCTAAATGACAACCTGTGTGATTGGTGGGGAAGTGACAAAAGAGGTAGATGATGTAGGGCTAGGAGATACCTAATGTGTTTTTTGAGGATTGAGAGAAGATGCAACAATAGAAAGGGAAGGAAGTTCGACTGACTATTGAAAGTGGGATTTATACAAAGGGTGATCAATATTTGATACTAGATCTTCTAACTTCTTAAACTCTTGGAGAAATCATTGATCAAAATCTACTCTAGGAGAAAGTCTTTCAGGGGTTCTAGGTTGGAGGATGGTTTGATATAGAACTAATTCATTGACAAAGCTATCAGATTTGCTTCTAAAAAGGATTTACTCAAAAGGTATGTCAAAATCAAGGTCCTATATTGTGATGAGATTATCTAGAAGAGAAGTGGCCCTATGAAGAGGAGTGATACTCCCCTAACCTTCTACAATGTTTCTTTTTCTGAGCAACTTTTTTGGATTATCAACTGTTGTTACAGGTTCTGGATCAGGATGAGATCTAGTGTGAATTATTTTCGGAGCCAGAACTTGAAGATTTAAGAAATATAGATTTATATAAACAAACTTCAACAACCTCTGAACATTTATCTCTTTGTAAGTTAGATCTTATGATTTGTTCAGAAATAAAGTTTTCTTTATCTGGGTAAAATTGTTCGTAAGGATGGAAAGTTTGTTCAGTTCTCCAGTATGGTCACCACTATGTTAGCACTCTGTAATTACCATAGGTTGTAAGGGAAGAATAAATTAACAGAGATAACTTACCAAAACCACTTCGAAACTAGGATCTAGCCCTGCCAGTTTTAGAGAGGGATCTCTTTGTAAGATTTAGATCTGTTTTGAGTTTTAAGATATTAGGCTAGTTAAAATAATATGAGTTTGTTGTTTTGTTTATAAAGATTGTCTAAAGTATTGAATTTAAAGATCCATTAGGATATGGGGTCTATGTTAAACATCAATATCTGATACAACTTTTATAATATTTCTTCACAAGGTGAGAAAGTGAGATGTTGGATCTTTTAGAATTAAAAGTGATGGAAATATAGAACAGGTGAGATATTCAATCAAGCAAAGAAGAAGTTAAGAATTTTATTGATTAATATCAGAAGAATAACATGTATATCGCTAAAGACTAGAAACAGAGTGTTTAAGACAAATTATGTTCATTAACTTCCTTTAAACGATTAGAGATACAAAACAAAATGATTACAGAGTAACATAAACATTAACAAAGAAAGATAAACATCACCAACATCCAAAAGCAAGAATCCTGTGAATTTGTCTTTTTATTATTGGTCGATCTCCTCAAAAATATTACAATGATAGCTTCCTAGGAACAAAAAATCAAACCTCAATACTTCAAAGTAAGAAGTATTTATACAACAATTACATTCTATATTGTAATTAATGACTAGGATATGGTGGAATAAAAATCTAATTGATTAGATACAAATTACAAAATAATAGGATGAATGCTGTATTTGAATCGTAAGTGCTAATTTCTAGGAAAGTAGTTGGTGATTCATCCACTTGACTTTGACAGTCTTCCTTATGCTGACTCAGATGCCCCTGCCACCTTTACTTGAGAAAGGCACATAGGTCTTCCCATCTCTTTTGACTAGGGATGGAAACATTGAGCAACCTTCTGTAAGTTTCATCCATCTTTGTGTACTTGATAAAGGTTGGCCTGGTGATGAAGATGTATTTTGTCTCATGTTGGATGCTCAAGTCCAACTGTAGAGTTTCTAAGAAAGCCTTGCCAGTTATGCTCCTTTGTATGCCTGTGAACTTAGAACCATCTTTTGCCATTGTAAGGATCTTTTGTTTGTAGTCTAATAGGGTAATCAGTTTGTCATTTATCACTAGTAAACCTGGAAGACCTTTATTGTGCAGTGATTTGACCTTGCTGAAAAACCTTTGTACTCCAATATCCATTGTCAGAGGCAGCATTAATCCTTTATTGGTCAAAATCTTCTTGACCTCAAGGATTTTTTCAGTCCTATCCTCTATTTCCAATTCTTCCAACTCTTCTTTGTTCTTGGAATTCAAGAAACTGATTATTTTTGTAGCCTTAGTAGGATTTTCTCCCAATTCTCCCTTTATCTTGTCAATGACTTGTCTAGCTCTCTTCACAAGTTCATGCTATTGAAACACAATTTGTATGAGTGGCCAAATCTATGTCATGGACTTGATGATGTCCATCCATATGTTTTCTTTGGCCTCTAATAGTGTCTTGGCCATCATTGTCTCCTTCTGCAACTTCTGTATTTCCTAAGTAATCCTCTGTGACTTATGCATCTTTGTTTTGTAAATTGACTGAAACGTGGATTTTAGTTTCTGGAGGTTATTAATCTCTTCTTGTAGTCTTTTAGTCTCCTCTTCTTGCAGGGTCATGTCCTCCATGGACTTCACCAATCTCTCAGAAGCATCTAAAGTTGTCACTGGAATGACTGAAGAAATTTCTACTATAGGTGTTGTTGATATTGTATTGTCTCCTATGATAGGGAGTGCTAGTAGTGGGATGATACTCATTGTCACACTGTGTTCCTTCTCTTTGACCAACTTCTAGAGCTCAACCTCCATCTCCTTGATCTCTGCATTCTGATCCATGATCAATTTTAGCATTTCCTCCTTATGGCCTTCAATCTCTGCCATTTCTTTTTCATGTGGATCTTTAGTGGTTGGGATTTTTAGTTGTTTCCTGAGGGATGCTATGTCAGTGTTTCTCTTCTTGAGGAATTATTCTGCTTCTTTGAAATTGGATGGATCATATCAAATTTTCAATACCAGTTCTTCTAGGGACTTGATCTTGTTATCCTTGGACAAGGAAGATAACGTTTCCAGCTTAAGCTGAGACTAGACATTGTTTAAATAAAACTACAACTTTGCAACAGTCATGGAGGTATTTTCAGTGTGCATAAAATCATATTACCGGTTTGTCTGTGCATATCCGTCTGATCCGTTGGATGCACCTCTTTTATATCAAATTGAAATATTTCACTCTTTTAATCAGAGACTACCTTGGGGTGAGGCACATATGCCTATAGGAACTCCATATGCATCCTTCCATTCTCTATATAAAAGGCAGATAACAACCTGTGTAGTGTTGTAGATGTTTGTTTCCAAAACTATGCATAGGTGTTGTCAGTCAACATCTGATTCTTCTTCTTGATCAAGTTACATTTCTCAAAAATATTAAGTCACGCAGGATCTTGTGAGGACTTAATAGTCAATGTGGTATCAATATGCTTCTTGGATGAGGAAGTGGACATGGTTTGTTGCCTTCCTAAGAAGAGTGATGAGTGTGGCCCCTCCATAACTATGGTGGACTGAGTTTCTTCCCCTCTAGGCTTGTTAGGAGTATGGATGGTTTTGGTCCTATTCTTGTAGACTTGAAAGTATCCTGCTGAGACTTATGTGACTGAAGGGGAGACTTCCTTTCTAGCCCTCTTCTCTACTTGTACATGTGGAGTATTAGTATGTGAAATGTTGGCTAGTGAAGACTATTATTCAATGTCTGTTAGAGTGTTTTCCTCCCACTCAGCTTAGTTCATGAATTTCTTAATTTCAAGTTTAGGCACATGAGCATAGGGAGAAATCTTGTTCTTTAACCTAGTTTCTGTAATGATGCCACATTGGTCATATTTCCATGGGAAAATTTGACTGCAATTCATTTCCTTTAACAACTTGTTGGATTCTTCCCCTAAATCTCTCTTATTGTAGATGAAAGAACCTATATGACCTTTGATCCTGACTTGTTGTTTCTTGTTGAAAAATACAAAGTGAATATCATCTAAATTTATCATCTGTCTGATATATTCCATAGTGAATATCTTGATAGGAAAATGCTTTGGTATCTTGTAAGAGGGTAATTCACATCCATAGATTCCAATTTCTGTATGATCCCGGTAGAGGTACCAGTTCCCTATTTTAGATAGGTCTGACAAGTGTAGAATTCTCTGACATTCCTTGTTTATCCTTGGTTTTGTTCTTCCACTGAGCATGCATACCAATGGATGGTATAATTGGTTAATGAATTGTTTGAAATTGAACTTAGATGAGTTATTCCTCACTATGGAAGTCCAAGAGGTCACAGGTTGAGGATTACCATCTTGGTCCAACTTCTGCTGGGAGAAAAAGAACTTGTCTGCTTGGAAAAAGAGGAACATGTACACCAGTATTGAAGAATACATGAACATACCTTCTGTGGAAAACTTGAATATTTGTTCATGGATGTTGTCATCTAGAAATTGAATGTAGTCAAAATGTGTAGTAACCTTTTCTTCAGTGGAGAAGATGGATAGAAAACCCAGAATGGGATTCAATGGGTTCATCTACCCACTCATCTGAATAGTATCCTAGTAGACAACACATGGAGGAAATGATCTTGTTTCCTTTAACTGAGAAGATGGAGGAATGGTATGGGGGATTCATTTTGGGCTAAGATTTTCCAGGTAGGAAAACTTCAAATATCTAAGCTCTCTGTGGGAAAGACAAAGCTTGGTTAAGATTTCAATAGAGAAGGGGGAGGATGAATCATTTCTGGGTATCTGCAGTATCTGATCTATCGTTTGAGGGGTGATGGTGAAAAGAGTTTATCCAGACGAAGAAACAATGGCCCTTTGGCTGGGAAGATAGTGAGCTTGGAATTTTAGGGTAAATTCGGTAAAATGGTATGTCTGGGGAAAAAGATATAGTGGAAGATTGGAATCCTAGAGTCCGATCTCATTGTTGTGATCCAGAAAAACATCCTTGATCCGGAAGTGTAATTCAAAGAAGTTGAAATCACACTTTGTCTCTGCAATTAGGTAGTCTTTGTCAGCCAGGGGGATATGATCCATATCAATGGGAGGAGGGAGGAAAGGATTTTCTTTAGTTTCAGTGGCTTTTGACTTGGGCGCCATGATCAAACTGATACCTGCAAACAGAAAAAGATGTTAACTATGTTTACCAGGTTTTAATGGAGGGATTTTACTGTAATATTGATGGAGGTTGTATTGAGAATCGGAAATGGTGGCATTGATTGCGTCTAGATTGATGAACAATGTAACAATAGCGAAAGAACAAAGATAAATGGTTGAACAGGGTGTCCGTTATGGAGCGGATGTTGAGTCAGATGGGTAATGGTAATGGGCGACTGTATTGATTATCCAATGAACATATCGGATGTGATGTGGAGGGAATTGAATGACCAATAGGTGGATGGAGGTGATGTGGAGGTTATTGAGTGGCCAACGGGTGAATGGGTTGTGATGGGTGATAGGTGAGTGGAGTGTGACATGTAGGTGGAGGTGGTATGTATGAGTGGTTTGGCGGTTTATTCAGAGGGGGAGGTAGGCGGTAAGTGGTAAGGAGTGATGGGGGTCCAAGTTAACAGGAAGGTGACATGTTATGAGGGGCCTGCTTGAGGAATGAGACCAACTCCCCCCCCGTTAAAGGCAAAAAGGCTAGGGGGGGGGGTCTGATATTCCCTATCGACCGTAGATATGAGTGTCTAATTATCAACCACTCAGATTAGAGCACCCTTTAACACAAAGCGCCAAAACTATCATATCACCACATAACTTAGTATAAAATCATTTTATGGGTTTTTGCAATTTATCCTTTCTTCATTTTTTCACCAAGGGGTCAAAAATACATCATTTTAACTCAAATCAAAAGAATTTAATCAAACTTTCCTTAATTTTATTAAAGATAAAATATGCCAACCTATATCCTAATCTAGTTACCTAGAACATTTGACCCTGATTAAACTGTTGGGTAAAAAATTACTCTAACCTAAGACATTTGACCAAACTTAAACTGTTTGATCAAATTTATTCACTAACCTATATAGACTTGGAAATCTCTTGCTGAGACTTCTGTGACTGAAGGGGAGACTTCCTTTCTAGCCCTCTTCTCTTCTTGTACCTGTGGAGTATTAGTATGTGAAATGTTGGTTGGTGAAGAATGTTGTTCAATGTCTGTCAGAGTGTTTTCCTCCCACTCTGTCTAGTCCATGAATTTCTCAATTTCAGGTTTACACATGTGGCCATAGAGAGAAATCTTGTTCTTTAACTTGGTTTCTGCAATGATGCCACATGGGTCATAGTGCCATGGGAAACTTTGACTCAACTTCATTTCCTTTAACAACTTGTTGGCTTCTTCCCCTGCATCTCTGTTGTTTCATATGAAAGAACCTATATGACCTTTGATCTTGAGTTGATGTTTCTTCTTGAAAACTACAAAGTGAATATCATCTGAATTTATCATTTGTTTGATATATTCCAAAGAGAAGATATTGATGGGAAAATAATTTTGTAGATTTTAAGGGGGTAATTCACATCTGTAGATTCTAATTTCTGTATGATCTTGGTAGAGGTACCAATCCCCTATTTTAGCTAGGTTTGACAAGTGTAGAATTCTCTAAATTTCCTCGTTTATCCTTGGTTATGTTCTTCCACTGAGCATGCATACCACTGGATGGTCGAATTGGTTAATGGATTTTTTGAAATTGAACTCATATGAGTTCTTCCTCACTATGGAAGTTGAGGAGGTCACAGGTTGAGGATTACCATCTTGGTCCAACTTCTACTGGGAGAAAAAGAACTTGTCTGCTTGGAAAAGGAGGAACAGGTACACTAGTATTGAAGAATACCTGAACATACCTTCTATGGAAAACTTGAATACTTGTTCATGGATGTTGTCAGCTAGAAACTGATTGTATTCAAACTATGTAGTATCCTTTTCTTTAGTGGAGGTGATGGATAGAAAACCCAGAATGGGTTCATCTACTCACTTGTCTGAATAATATCCTAGTAGACAACATAGGGAGGAAATGATCTGGTTTCCTTTAACTGAGAAGATGGAGGAATGGTATGGGGGATTATTTTTGGGTAACTGAGCATTTTCAAGTAGGAAAATTTCAAAGATATGAGATCTCAGTGGGAAAGACAATTTATGGTATATCTAGGTTAAGATTTCAATGGAGACGGGGGAGTCAGAATCATTTCTGTGTATCTGCAGTATCTGATCTATCGTTTGAGGGGTGATGGTCAAAATAGTTTATCCAGATGAAGAAACAATGGCCCTTTGGCTAGGAAGGTAGTGAGCTTGGCATTTGAGGGAAAATTTGAGAAAATGGTATGTCTGGGGAAAATGATACAGTGGAATATTGGACTCCAAGAGTCTGATCTCGTCGCTCTGATCCAAAAAACATCCTTGATCCAGAAGTGTAATTCAAAGAAGTCGAATTCACACTTCAGCTCTGCAATTAGGTAGTCCTTTTCGACCAGGGGGATACGATCCAGGTCGATGAGAGGAGGGAGGAAAGTATTTTCTTCAGTTTCAGTGGCTTTTGACTTGGGCGCCATGATTAAACTGATACCTGCAAATGGAAAAATATGTTAACTATGTTTACTAGGTTTTAATGGAGGTTTTTGACTGTAATATTGATGGTGGTTGTCTTGAGAATGGGAAATGGTGGTGTTGATTTCATCTGGATCAATTAACAGTGCAACAATGGAGGAAGAACAGAGTTAAATGTGTAAATTCTAACCTTGTACAATATCTACTACAAACTGATATTCAGAAAAGAACAGAAAAGATACAATGGAAAATACAAACAATACACAGATATTTTCACCTGGAAACCCAAACCGGGAAAACCAGCATATATTATATTCATACATTGTTTTACATTGTTTACAATACAATATACATATAGGAGCCAGCGACATCCAAAACCCTAACCCAATGACCTGGATTAGTCCAAAACCCTAATTCCTTAACCGAAAATAGAAAACCATCGACAAAAAACCATGTGCCAAAAAAACCACCTAATATCATGTGGTCCCGAAAATATGTTGTCTCGGAAATATGTCGGCCCAAAAAAAAAAATTTGGGGGCGCTGCCCCCGAACCCCCGCATGGGGGGCTCCGCCCCCCTGCACCCCCCGAGGGGGGGCCTAGCATCCCCCCCTCTAACTCCCCTGCGCGCCCAACATAGGAACTCATACACCACTACTCCTGCAAAGAATATAACACATACCCAACATTCTCCCACTTGTTGTTTTCTTTTCACACAGGGGGTTATAGGGTTACATAGTCAACAATCCAGGGCAGCAATGCCCATGGATCCTCT
>JASDQU010102668.1:204612-239114 GCA_032191745.1 Picea mariana
TACAACAATGAAGAATGCACACTCGCTCTACAAGCTAAGAAGAAGAAACGTGGTTGGTATGTTGACAGTGGCTGTTCAAAACACATGACAGGTGATAAAGGCAGTTTTCTTACATTAAGAAAGGAAAGAGATGGATCAGTCTCCTTCGGAAATGATGATTCAACTAAAATAATTGGAAAAGGCACAGTCATAATTGGGAACAAGAATACAAAGGTAGAAAATGTTCTACTAGTAGAAGATATGAAACATAATATTCTAAGTGTGAGTCAAATGTGTGACCAAGGTCATAAAGTTACTTTCAATTCACAAAAGTGTGAGATAAGAAAAGAAGGTTCGGGAAAATTGATTTCTACAGCTACGAGAACTTCAAGCAACATATATGTGTTAAGTGAAATTGGAAATGAAAAGTTTTGTCTAGGAAAGAAGATGAAAGTTGGATATGGCACAGAAGACTGGGTCACATACATTTTGATAACCTTGTCAAATTTAGAAAAAGAGAAGCAGTTAGAGAAATTACCCAAATCATGAAACCAACCAACACTTTATGTAGACATTGTCAACAAGGAAAGCAAACAAAGACCAACTGCAAATTAAAGGAATATTCAATGACAAGACCACTAGAAATTGTGCATACTGCTCTGGTTAGACCAAATACAACTAAGGGTTTAAAATGTGAGAAATACTTTATGTTATTAGTTGATGATTATATAAGAATGACTACAGTTTTCTTTCTCAAGAATAAGTCAGTAGCTTTTGAAAGCTTCAAGATCTACAAGAAAATGGTTGAAAATGAGATGGATTCAAAAATAAAATGCTTGAGATATGATAATGGAGGAGATTTCACTTCAAAGGAATTTATGGACTACTACAGTAGTCATGGAATAAAAAGGAAATTCTTTGTTGCTAGGACACCTCAACATAATGGAGTTGTTGAAAGAAAGAACATGATAGTATGGGAAATGGATCGAACAATGCTAATGGATTACAATTTGACAGATATTTTTTGGACATAGGCAATTAATACAACAGTTCACATTCAAAACATAGTAATTCTCATAAACAACACTAGAAAAAATCCTTACGAGCTATGGAAAGGAAGACCGACAAATGTGAAGCACTTCAATGTTTTTGGAAGCAAATCCTACCTCAAAAGAGAATATGGAAGAATGGGAAAGTTTGACTCTCGTGTGGACAAAGGAGTACTTGTTGGTTACTAAAGTACAAGGAAATCATACAAGTGTTACAACTTGAGATTGAACAAAGTTGTGGAAAGCATCAACGTAACAATTGATGAAATAGGTAGATGAGAATTAAAAGAAGAAGAAAATGAATCA
Source organism: Picea mariana (assembly GCA_032191745.1). Classification (NCBI taxonomy): domain Eukaryota; kingdom Viridiplantae; phylum Streptophyta; class Pinopsida; order Pinales; family Pinaceae; genus Picea; species Picea mariana. Next base: position 205,947 of record JASDQU010102668.1, read on the forward strand.
ATGGAACAACTTTACGAAAAAGAAACATAATATGAAAAAGAAGGAGAAGATGAAGAGGATACAACAAAAGAAGAAGAAGAGAAAGTTCAACAAGTGCCTCCAAAGACACCTAGAAGACAAGTACAGAAGAATCATCCTTCAGATCAGATTATTAGAAAAAAAGATGCATGAGTTGAGACTAGAAGAAGAATGCATTCACCAAAACAAACGCACCTAGCAATCACATCTGTGATTGAACCAACCTTTTTTGAAGAGGCCATCAAGGATGAATTTTGGAATAAGGCCATGGATGAAGAATTGGATCAAATAGAGAAAAATGACACTTGGGAATTGGTTCTAGGACCAAAGGATAAGAATGTGATTGACACAAAGTGGGTATACAAGAATAAATTGAATGAATATGGAGAGGTTACAAGGAACAAAGATAGACTAGTATGTAAAGGATATGCAGAGGTTGAAGGAATCGACTTTGAAGAGACATTTGCCCTAGTTGCTAGAATGGAAGCAATCTGATTGCTTTTAGCTTATGCATGGTCCAAAAATATTAAAGTGTATCAAATGGACGTAAAATCAACTTTTCTGAATGGGGAACTTGAAGAAGAAGTCTACATTAAACAACCAAAATGATTTCAGTTGTCAGAGAATGAAGATTATGTGTGTAAATTAAAGAAGGCTTTGTATGGTCTAAAACAAGCTCCTAGAGTATGGTACTCTAGACTAGATAAATATCTACAACAGGAGGGTTTAAAAAAGGAAGTGCAAACATCAAACTCTACATCAAGGTAAGTCAAGATATTATATTATTAATTGAAGTTTATGTTGATGATATTATTTTTGGTAGTAATGATGACAGATTAAGACATAAATTTGCAAAGGATATGCAAAATAAATTTGAAATGTCATTATTTGGAGAGCTATCTTTATTTCTGGGACTTCATATATGTCAAAGCAACCAAAGAATTTTTATTTCTCAAACCAAGTATATCAGAGAAATGCTAAAGAGGTTCAAAATGGAAGATTTCAAACTAGTTATCACTCCCATGAAAATCGGTTGCAAGTTGAGAATGATTTCAAGAAACACCAAAGGAATCACATGTATTAGCAGTGAAGAGGATTTTTAGATATCTCAAAGGGAAATAAGACTTTGGATTATGGTATCCAAAAGGAAAGGATCTATCACTTATTGCCTATACAGATGCAGATTGGGAAGGTTGTATTGATGACCAATGAAGCACCAGTGGAGCAACGTTCTACTTGGGTGAGTGTTTAGTATCATGTATAAGAAAGAAACAATCATCAGTATCTTTATCTACAACCGAGGTAGAGTATATTGCAACAACAACATGTTGTAAATAAGTTCTTTGGATGAAACAAACTCTAACAGATATACAGGTTGAGTACGATGAAACCATTCCAATCTATTGTGATAATACAAGTGCCATTGATATCTCAAAGAACCTGGTGATGCACTCCAAGATGAAGCACATTTCAATCAAGTATCATTTTCTATGGGAACAGGTTGCAGAAAAAAACATCAGAGTTGAGTATGTGAGCACAAAAGAACAAGTGGAAGACATCTTTACAAAACCACTTCCACAGGAATCCTTTAAGTATATTCACCGGAGGCTCGGAGTTATTTCTACTCCAAAATGAATTCTTTTGAATGATTATCTTATATTGCTTAGATGTACACGAGGAAGCACCATAAAGAGGACAATTTAGTTAGGGGGAGTAACCCCTGATGGAAAGATACCTTTGCCATTGATGACAAAGAGGGAGATATTTATCAGATGCAAAGGACAAAGGAATGATTCCAGGGGGAGAAATGGTCACATATATGTAGAGGATGGAGGCATGGTTCCATGGGGAGCATGAGTGATATGCCTTTCAGTATTTCATCAGAGTGTTTCCATCACTGCCAAAGGGGGAGATTGTTGATTAAGGTTGGTTGTCATTGATGTCAACCCTTAAACAAAGTTCGATAGCAAATTCTGGTAGAACAAATTTTTGGGTAATGGACCCAAGCTTGTTTGATGTAAAGATGACTCATTATTATCTTGTCATGGTTGATAAGAAGTACAAATGTATGAACTCCAAAGTGGTCCCCTTGTGGTGAAATCCCTCACGAAAAGATGCTTTGCGGATTGAGTTATCCTACAAGTATGGTTAGAGAACCCATGCTTAATTATTGTATAATGAGATGAAGGTCAGTGAATTTTTCAGTGAAACTATCCTATACGAATAATGCTTGTCATTCCATTTCTGGTGGTATGTGGAACGTCACATAACTCCTCACCGTTAGAGAGTTAAGGCCATGTGAAGTTGGAGGACCCTCATGAGTCATATAGAAGCCCCTAAAAGTCAAAATGTTTGCAAAATAAATTATTTAAATAATAAAGTAAATGGAGAAATCCCTAAAATAAGGAAAAAATAATGCTACATGAAAGTATAAATAAGAGGCAAATCTCGCTCATTTAATTACACTTGAACATATTGAATATTGTTTTTTGTGTGAGGCTTATTGCAAGTACTCATTGATAAATTTGAAGTTGTGAAATTCTGAGATATTACGAAGGGCTGACGAAGAAATTCTAGGAATTACAGCGAATACTAAAAAACCCCATTTTCTAAGGTGTACATGGGATGACAATGTATTAGGATGTGTACATACTGAGGCGTATGCGGGCTGGAAGTGTATTAGGGTGTGTACATGTTGAAAATCCATGGAAAATTGAGAAGATGAAGATGCAGAGGTTCTAAATTCTGAGATCAAGCTCCCATGAAGGTCTGCAGTGCTCAAATACATCAGATCTATCCATTGGTTCAAAAGGTATGTCTTATTTCTATGAATAGTTGGATTTTGATGTATGCATGAGAAATGGTTATGGATATTTTAGGATTCTCTCTAGAAAGACTAGTAGTTACATGGCATATTTTGTATAAGTCATATCTACAGAAATACAGTGCTGGTATATTTATCATTGATACTTCTTTTTGAGGCACATATTGTATTTCTTGGCATTTGGCTAAGGGTTTTTGTGATATATGGTTGAGAGATTGTATTGGTTGATGTATTGAAAGGCTAAATATCAGAAAAGGTTTGAAGTCTAGATCATGTGAGGGTTATTATACTTGTTCATGATTACACACACCTATATGGAACATGAATACAGAGAGATATATATGCTTTGGGTAAAGGTTATGTATGAGGATGCATGCACAGGGTACAGTTACAGTCTGGATACAGTGACAGGTTATAGATCTATGTGAAAGAACTTACATAAGGTCAAAAGTTTTGAGAAGAAAGAAAACCCTAGTTTTTGGAAGGCATACACAGGCTGCATAACAGTTTGGTCGCGTACATACGTGGGTTGCATAACATATAGGGAACACACATATGCATGCTGCAACACTATAGGTCATGTACCTATTGTATTTTTGTTGATACATGTTCATTTCAGGTACAGACTAATTACAGGGAAGTTGTACAGGTTGGATGCAGGTTAGTGGTACATGTTGATACAGTTGTACAATGGTATATCTCATAGTGATAGTGTGATAGTGGTTCCATCATTCTACTTCTGCTTCAGGGCAGTTGGAAAGGGTAAGGAAAAGTGGTTGTAGACACCTTCCATTTGTAGCCGGAGAATATAGGGGGTTGTAGCCATAGAATTGGGGAGTTGGAGCTTCCCTCAGGTTGTAGCTTGAGAAACTAGGGGGTTGGAGCCTCCTTCCAGTTGCAGCTGGAAGAAAAAGGAAGTTGGTGCTTCCAATGAATCTAATTCTTCAAGACATATAATAAAAAAAAATTTGTGGTTTTTCTCCCGCTTTGGGTTTCCACGTAAAACACTGGTGTACTATGTCTGTGTATGATTGTTCATTTGTTCATTGCTTATTTACTCTGTAGTTATTGGATGATATTGCTACATTGATATAACATTTGGATTATATGGTTAAAAAGGATTAGATTGATCTATTATTGATTTAGCCCCCCTCTCAGTAACCCAACAAATACAACCATAAACACAGAGATACAATAATACACAATTTCTATTAATGAGTGAAATGTACAAAACTAAAAAAATACAGAGTGAAAGACTTGCTAGAATGGTGGCAACTTTTCTCTGAGAAGAGATGTGAAAGATACTCATATCCACAAGAATATGATTATAATGAGGCTCTAAAGGCATTTTTAACATAAATAAAATGCAAAACCCTAACCTTGAAAGATGAAAATCCAATAGTTTTGTGGACCCCATTTTGGGTAGTTTGGTGTATAAACTTCCCGATGGTGTAAATTTGGCATACTATCTTTGTTTGGGGCACACGATAGCTCATTGGAAAGGTATCATTGAGGAGATTCATTTTGGGGGATAAATTAGAGCCTTGGGATGTCATTGAGGTGCTCGATCTTGAAAAATACTTCATTTAGGCCCTCAAAATGGTCGCAAAAGTTTAGGAACCGAAAAAATGCAAAAAATAGTAAATTTCCATAAGACTATTTTGAGCCAGTTCGAATAGGTGGGTGGCCACTGATATCCACCTGGATCAATCCTCCCTCCTTAGGAATAAATTTTCTTCATTGTGTTAATTTCTCGAGGGAGAGGGAAAAGTGTTTGTTGAATCTAGATCTTGGTGAGCTGCTTGGCTTGTTGGAGAAGTTGCAATACTTGGTTTGTGGGAGGTTGTCGAGAACTTGATGAGATGAATGTGTATAGATGAAATATTTGTGATTTTCTTCAATCTTGTCAACCCACTTCTGCTAGATAGAAGGTTCTTGGACTAAGGTTGCATTGGTTATAGTATCCTTCTGTTCACCTTTTGAACAGATTATGAAGAAGTTGAATTTTGTAGTATGAGATACTACCATGTGACACTTTTTAGGTGGGACATTAGTTAGAACTACCTCTGGTATCCTATTGAGATGACCCCAAGAGTAATAATGACACTACGGGGTTGATACTCATAGATAGTATGGTGCTTCCACATATATGGTTGGCACAAGAGAATATCACAGACATCCAATGGGGAAACATCACATAATACCTCATCCTTGAAGGGATAGATGTCGTATGACAATTGAAACTGTTGACTGACACATAGATCACGTCCCTGGTGAAGCCACCTGATGTTTTATTTTTGTGGGTGGTGTTTTTGTCAATCCAAAATGTTTGGTGACCTATGATAGGATGAGTTTCTTCCAGATTCCACTATCAACAATAAAACGAAGAGAGGTCCCCTTGACCCACATGTGTGAATCAAAAAGACACTCCCCCTCTTCAGGATTTGCTGGTTCTTCTAGTTTAATTGATGTGGTCACAAAAATAATAGTGGGATCTGCGTCGATTATATGTCTTCTATGAGTATTTTCTGAATCAGATTTTGAATTAGGTTTTGGCTCCTTGTATTTGATCTCGACCACCAATGATTTTTTTTATTGACATTCAATATCATTGTTATGCCAAGGGATTTTGTGGAAATCACACCATTTTACGGTGTCCTTCGTATTTTCATTACCCTTCTTTTCATGTGGGTTGGAATGGTTTTTTGGAGGCTATTTGTTAGGGACCTCCTTATCATACTTTGGTTGTCGTGGATTTGACAACATATTGATAGGAATCTCCCAATAATGATATGTCCAAAAAATCCATTTCACTTTGGATGTATCTGTGTAGAGTGCCACGATATTTCAGAACCAAATGCTTCTTAGAATATTTGATACCCAGCTTGGTGTGCAAGGTATGGAAGGTATTGGTGAACTTAGACACTGCTTGGCCCCTCTCTTGACACAACATGGTTCATCTCATGTATTGGTCATCCTAGTTACCAACAGGGTAATATTGTTCCTTGACCGCATCCACAAGAAAATCCCAAGTGGGCTCGACCCCATATATTCTAGACTCCTCTGTGGAAATTTTCTCCCAATAATTTTCCCACCAATGTTTTACATGGGGGAGAGACTTAAGGAGTGTGAAGGTGATCTTTTTCCTGCCGAAAAAAATTATGAACAACAAAATAACCTTCTAGTAGATTTAGCCATTTTTCAATGGAATTTGCATGTATCTGTCCTTCAAATATGGGAATATCAAAATTAACTTGTACTTTTAAAGGAAAGGTTCCTTAAAAGTGGTCTCTTGATGAAGACATGTCGATTTTTATCGGTAGTCTTTGAAGGGTGTGGGAAAAATTATCCATCATTTTGTCCCTCTATCATGTGAGAGCTTGCTCAAGCAACAAATTAATAGAATCACCTACTCTATCATTTTTCTTTTCTTCCACCATGGAGGGTTTCTTGGGCATGTGAGATATATTTTATTCAAGAGAAAAAATATTTATACCCAAATTTCTATACTGGACCTTATCGGGGACATGCACAGAAAAAAATATGATCAAGAGCATCCTTCTCTAATACCACTGATTCAGATTATTTTTGGCACAAAATGAGAGAAAAGATATAATAAATAAATGTACAGAGATATCTCAAATATCCAATAATATAATATAAATATATCATAGATGCAACCATAAGATAAGAGATACAATAATACACAATTTATATTAATGAGCGAAAGTAGCTGAAATACAAATTGAAAGACTCGCTAGAATAGTGGCAACTTATCTCCGAGAAGAGATGCGATGACTACTCACATTCATAAGAACATGATTATAATGAGGCTATAAAGGCCTTTTTTACATAAATAAAATTCAAAACCCTAACCCTGGAAGATGAAAAACCAATAGTTTTGTGGACCTCGTTTTGGGTAGTTTGGTGTATCAACTTCTCAGGGGCGTAACTTTCGCATACGATGTCCATTTGGGGAGAACGATGTCTTATTGGAAAGGTATCATCGAGGAGATTCATTTTGAGGGATAAATTAGATCCTTGGGATATCATTGAGGTGATATATCCAAAAAAACAAACTTCATTTAGGCCCTCAAAATGACCCCGGAAGTTTAGGAACCGAAAAACTACTAAAAATAGTAAATTTCCATAAGACTGTTTTGTGCCAGTTGGAATAGGTGCGTGGCCACCGATATCATCATGGATAAATCCTACTTCCTTAGGATTAAATTCTCTCCATTTCATTGAGTTCCTGGGGGAGAGGGAAAAGTGTTTACTGAATCTGGACCTTAGTGAGTTACTTTCCTTGCTAGAGAAGTTGCACTTCTTGGTTTGTGGGAGGTTGTCGAGAACCTGATGAGATGACTGTGTGCAGAAGGAATATTTAAGCTTTACTTAAATATTGTCGAGATGCTTCTACTGGATATAAGGTTCTTGGGTTGAGGTTGCAGTGGTTGCAGTGTCCTTCTATTCACCTTTTAAATAGATTGTGAAGAAGTTGAATTTTGTAGTATGCGGCACTTTTTAGGTGGGACAGTAGTCAGAACTACCTATGGTATCCTATAGAGATGACCACCTAGATTAATAATGATACTATGGGGTTGAGACTCATATATATAATGGTGCTTCCACATATATGTATTTCCCAAGAGAACATCACAGACATCCAATGGGGCAACATCACACAGTACCTCATCCTTGAAGGGTTGGATGCCATATGATAATCAACACTGTTGGATGACACAGAGATCATGTCTCTGGTGAAGCCACTCAATGTTGTATGGATGCGGGTGTGGTGTCATTGTCAATCCCAAATTTTTGATGACCTCTGCTGAGATGAGTTTCTTCTAGCTTCTTCTATCAACAATAAAATGCGACGGGGCCCCCTTCACCCACATCTGTGAATGAAAATGTCTCTCCCCCTATTCAAGATCTACTGGTTCTTTTGGTTGAATTACTACAATCGTGACAATAGTAGTGGGGTATATGTCGATGATCTATCTTCTACTATTATTTTATGAATCAGATTCTGAATTAGGGTTCGACTTCTTGTGTTTGATCTCAGCCACCAATGATTATTTAGAGTGACATTCATTGGTGTTGTGCTAGGGTATTTTGTGGAAATCACACCATTTTTTAGTGTCCTTCTTCATCTTTCGGTTACCCTTCTTTTCCTGTGGCTTGGACTGGTTTTTGGGAGGTTGTTTGTTAGGTTCATCCTTATCATACTTTGGTTTTTGCGGATTTGCATACCCAAACTCCCATTTGTTTTGGTGCCTAAATTTCTACTCAATTTTGATAGCATATTGATAGGCAAATCCTAGAGATGAGATGTCGAGAAACTCAATTTCATTTTGGATGTATCTATGTAGGGCCTCATGATATTTCATAACCAAATTCTACTCAAAATATTTGATACCCAACTTGGTGCACAAGGTATGCAAGGTATTGGTGAACTCTGACACTACTTGGCCCTTCTCTTGATGCAGAGTGGTCCATCTCATGTATTGGTAGTCATAGTTACCAATAGGGTAATATTGTTCCTTGATCGCATTCACAAAAAACTCCCAATTGGGCTCGGCCCCATATATTCCAGAAACCTCTGTGGAGAAACTTCCCACCAATTTTTGACATGGGGGAGAGCCTTAAGGAGTGTGAAGGTGATCTTTTCCCTGTTCAAAAAATTGTGAAAAGATAAATAACCTTCTAGTAGATTTAACTATTTTTCAAGGGAATCCACGTCTATCTATCCTTCAAATACGGGAATATCAAAATTGATTTGTACCTTGAAAGGAGAGGTTCCTCCAAAGAGGTCTCTTAATGAATATGCATTGATTGTTATTGGTAGGAATTGAAGGATGTGGGAGAAATTCTCCATCATTTCATACCTCTGTTGCGTGAGAGCTTACTCAAGAAACATATTAATAGAATCGTTTTCTCTGTCATTTTTATTTTCTTCTTCCATGGAAGGTTTTCTTGGTAGCCACACATAATTTTTTGATATTTAACACTTTCTAAAGAGATTACACTTTTCATAGCTCCCATCACGTCCAATTTGTAAACATTGTTTTGAGCTTCTAAACAATTGTTGGATTAAATACTACCTTATTCAATCTTTATTGTTTGCATTTTTGTTTGTTTTATTTTTAATTCATGAATGTAAGCATGAATTAAACATAAAACTTGGCTTGGTTTAATAATCTTGTGCTTTAGAATTATATTTTAAAAACATCCACCCATATGTAATAAAAATTCAAATCTTATCAGATGTTTGATTAATCCATGATTATATTTTTTTTTAATATGGCCGTTATGAATTCAATGGTTCGATGGTTCATTGTCAAATTGTTTTGATGCAAGAATATTCTTAGTTAAAATGTTAATACTCTTCTCATGAGTATAGTGGTCATATCATCATTCATGCCAATGAGTACATACATGTTGTACTTGCGTTTTCACCTTACCTTGCTGGCTCAAAACATTAATGAAGCTATTCATTATCTGCATAGGGTTTTGTACTCTGTAGGTCTCGACACTCATCGCGAGATATGGTAAGGGATTCAATGAACTCACTGGTTTCCGTTCTAACCATTTCTCCTATCTGAGTTATGATAACCCCCAGGCTCTGCTATTTTCATACTTCCACTCTCCGTTCAGGCCTGTTTCTGTTGATCGCACATTTGGGATCTAAAACTATTCCAAGTGATTTCTATTGCATCCTTGTTACAACAATCATGGCACCCATCATTCGTATAGAGCCGAACAAATGCCAATCCTTACTATCCCATGAAAACGCTATTGATGATATGAAGGATCATGGCTAGGATATATTCCTCAAAATGTTCGAGGGTTATAATCTCCAGGTTGCAAAGGCTTTCGCACAAACCTTTGACGGTTTCAGAGCTAAGATTGGAGACCTACAATTAGAATTGACAGAGGATTTCATGAGAAAAGAAATAGGGCTCCCATCAAAGGGTGAAAGGTGGTTTAAAAATGATAGAATAGAAGAGGTCTCGTGGAGTTTGTTTATGAACTCTCGTAAAACCACTTGCTGCATAAAAGGCATTCCTATGGCTCTGTTAAAACCTAGATGGCATAGTTTACTGTTAGTTATGAAGCAATTTTTTACGTGCAAAGTTCAATACGGTCTGTTTTTTCTATACCATATCCATTTCCTTATGAATTTCATAGGTTTCAAGTTATATATGCCCTTTTACCTTTTGATGAGTCTCTACAATATGTCCAAGCATTACAAGTGACAGGGTATCAATTCGAGCCTGTTCCACCATGGACTTCTTAAATTTTTGTTGGTATATCATTTGTCGAACATAGGTGATAGTTGGGTAACCTTTCAAATGAGGAATGGCTTTGCCCAGGCTGACCCTACAACCAATCCTCTTTTTGCAAACCCTAACTCGGATAAGTGAGTGGTTGAAAGTCAGTTCAATAATTCTATTAATGAACCAATGTTTATTGATAAAACCCCTCTATATAAAGGATCAATGTGTATGTTTTTGCCTGCTAGATCTCCAGAACAAGTGATTTTTGAATTGAATGGAAATGATCCTCATGTGCCTATAAATGATGCTAATTTGAGCGTTCATGTTAAATCTGATAACAAGAAACTCTGTACAGGAAGGAAACAACAGTGCACAAATTTGGGTTTCAAGAATAAGAAGGTCGGTCACCTAATTTGTAGAAAATTAAGGAACATAAAGGATACTCATCTGAGCTCGATCGATCTGATCGATATCGATGAGGGTTTGGATCTTGAGGTAGAGGACTTCTTAGCCTGAGAAGATCCAGAAGATCAGTCTTCCAGGAGGGAGGTTATCACCCATGTTGAACCATATGATTTAGTGACCAATTTGCCTCCATGTCTTAAAGGTAAAGAGGGATTTTCGAGTTTTGGGCACGATCTAAAAAAAAAACAAAGGTAAGACTGAAACAACCCAAGTCAATTATGTCTTGCATCGATCTACCATCTCCCCGATACACTGTGATAGTTGTCTCGATTGGGTAGAACGCTAATATAACGATGTTCCTCTCTTACATGCCTGAATTAGAACCTTGACTACTCAAAACGATATATTGAAGCAAGAGAACCTTGATCTCAAGGCACTTACAGAGAGAAAGAATAAATGAATCAAGAGGTCTGGGAACATAGTCATTAAGAATACGACCAGTGTCAAGGAAATTATAAACTCTGAACTATCTGATCCCTCCTTCTCTAATTTTTAATGGTAAAACAATCTTATTTTATTTTCATTCATTTATGTTATCTAAGTCAAAATAAGTAGATTTGAATTTTGATTTCATGTTGATGTTGTTTACTAAAATTAAGAGTGGCTACAGAATATATGATTCTGTAGCCAAGTCCCTTTTTAATAATAATTAGTTATTAGTGATTGATTTTCTAATTTATCAAATTGGTTTTGCTATTCGCAGGAAATGGGAGCTTCTGATGTTGATTGTTTGGAGTAAATACTTTCAATTATACACTTAAATGATCAGTAGTCTCTCCTTCTTTATGTTTTATAAAACTCTGATTTAATTTTGAACAAACCAACTCTTATATGAGTGGTTTCCAATTCACTATTTTTGTAATATTACTTGATTTTGGGAGATTCAACTCTATCCTGTGTGATATGAGTATTTGGATCTTGGATTATGTTAAATACTGTTCACTCTTGTAGTGAAAAACATCTTTGATTCGAACGCATTATGGACATGTAATTCCCAAGACTGTATAGACAAGTTGTTTACATTTCGGCTTTAGACCAGCGTGACACTATTCCATTACGTTTTTCCTTTTATATTATGGGATATTAATATGTTAAAACAACTTTAGTCTTATTAAGATATAATGTTTCATTTTATTCAACACTTTAAATTATGTCTATAATTTGTTGTTCATATATTGTATTTGTGATCGTTATTTCATTTTAATATCATTGATTTATGCTTGATGTTAAATTGATGTGTTATATGAATTATTCATGTTAAATTTATTTTACTATAAGAACTCATCATTACAAGTTCATTGGATCTATATGTTTATTTCTTTGCTCTTTTATCATTGCTCCAAAAATACCTTGAGTTCATTTTGGAAATGTTAGCACAAGCCTGTTACAGGTTTCTCTTACAGGCAAGAGAGATGGAAATTTTAATTGCGCAGGGATATAAACATATTGACTAATCATCAGGTTAGTTTTATTCGTATTCAATCTTTGTTATTAGTTTATTTATTAATTAAATAAGATAGTTTAAATTGGATGTGACTGTTATTATGTTCTTGTTTCAAACTATGTTTTACTAGTATCTTTAGAGTTCTTAGATTTTAGATTATTAAACAGAAAATACAATATTATGTGTTTTCTTTATCTACTTCATTAGCAATTGCAAAAACATTGATTTTGCAAGACATCCACCAAAAATTGCAATTGGTAAATACCTTGTTCATATTTATGTTTCTGTTTTAACACTTGTAAATAATTAAATTCATGTACATAGTATCATAGTTGTAGCTTTAGAATAATTTATTTATTTTCTTTTATTTAGGGTCTTAGTTGGCTAACAGAACCATTAAAACTACTAGTATAGATAATCCAAAATGTCTTGGGTTAATTAGACAACCTCGGTCTGGATAGATCCTTCCAGTTGATAGTGTGTCACTTACGCCCATCAAAAAATGGCACTAGAAGGAGGGTCTGAATTTAATTGATGGAATGTGGAGGTCGCAAGACTCCTCTCCCACACACTAGCTCCCTTGTCATAATGCGTAGTCGCTCAGACAATAATGTTACACTTGAAACGACAACTACCTCAAACGATAACTCTGAGATTCCCATCGAACCAATGGCACTAGTTCCTCAAGGGGCCGACGTCCAAGAAATTATTCGTCAGTCACTCATAAGAACACATAGTGCCTTATCCTATATCAAACAACCCGGTAGGCCACTTAAACAACCCCTTGATTTCTCATACATCTGAGAACAACTTCAAGGCACTGGTCTGCTCCAAAACCCGTTAGGTGAAAATACTACCAATCCTATTGAAACACCTATCCTCGGAGCTAGAGGATCTGGTATTCCACCTTCCCCTCCTGATTCATATCCATCCTTTTCAGAAGGAGAGTCTTTAGATGAGGCAGTTCTTCATCAGAACCATATCAGCCTTCGACACCACCAACTCCCATGGAAAATCAAAACAACCCTGCTAGGCCTTAGCTTGATCAAGATGACGTGGTTGTACCCAGACCTCAGCACCCATTACCTAAACACCCAGAGAAATGGTTGCCTAAATTTGATCCAGATTCTAAGCAATCTACTCAAGATCACATCAAAAAATTTATGTTGGCCATTAGACTCTGGAGTGTTGAACACGAGGATGTAGTATGTATATTATTCCCTTATACTTTTGAGGGAAATGCCTCCACATAGTATTTTTCCCAACAACCCTAGACCATCGTCTCTTGCGACAAGTTTGAAACTTGTTTCTTGGGAAAATTTGGAGATGATAAATCTCCTGAAGTCTTGGTTATGGAACTCTCCAGTCTAAAAATGAATCCTAAGGAAAATGTGAAAGAATTTAACCAAATATTTATCACTTTGAAGAATAAAATTGCTACAGATTCAATGCCTGCAAAAACTCTAATTGTTGCATATTATACTAAATCCTTGCATAATAATATAGCCATATGGGTCAAAAGGGATAAAAAGAACACATTGTTAGAAGCCTTTGAGGAGGCAAGACAAATTGAAAAAGATATATTAATCTTAAAAGACAATCTTAGCAGTGAAGTTGAAACAAATTTATCTTCTAAAAAGAAAGTATAAATTCTCGCTAGGCCACCCCAACTTAAGAATCAACAAGAAAAATTAGACTTAGAAATTTTGCAGAAAGATTTCCAAAAAGTGTCCAATTAGGTCATTGACCCAAAGAGATCAGCCGAGGAGACAACAATAAGAAAAGGAAGTTTTAAACCTCCTTTCAGAAAACCTTTTCCTCCCAACCGGCCAAACCCAACCACAAAAGGTCTAAATTTTGAAAGTTTACAGTATGCTTTTCAAACCATCTTAGAAGATCATGATAATTCTACTTTTGTTCCTCCTGATAACTCTGAAGATGTAGTAGAGGAAGGGGTACTGGAAGAGGAATATTCATCTCCTTCTATTTTTGGTCACCTGTCAGATAGTATTTTCCAAGCAAACTTCGGAACTGTCCACCCCTACAATACAAGAAGAAAAACCCAAAACAAACCCTCTTCTGAAATGAGTAAAAATGTGTTTCCAAAATAAATAAAGCAAGCTAAAATTAAACAAATCTTAGCAGACCCTGTTTTAGAATACGATTTAATTGAAGATCTAAAAAAATTGAGGGCCAATATTTTTGTTTTTGAGCTATTGAAATTCCCCCTTATTTTGCAGAAAATGCTTCAAAGTATTGCTAAAAACAACAAAAAGAATGATCCTAACAACAAAAAATCAGAAGAAATTGATTTAAATACTGCCAAAAAGGTCCCAAATATAGCAACATTTGAACCTCCAGAGAAGAGGGACTTAGCAGAAAAAACTGTAGGAAATGTAGATAAAACTGTTTTAGGGACAACATCTAAAAATCATCAGAATTCTGTTGTTAATGCTCGAAAAAATGTCCCGCCTTTTTTGTTAGCCTTTGAAATTTTTAATAGGAATGTAGATAATTGCATGGTCGATTCCAGTGCATCATCAAGCGTGATGCCTCTATCTGTTTGCCAAAAAATAAATGCAGAAGTTAAACCTTTTGAACTTAAAATCATTTAGCTAGATCGAACTAATGTTAAAGTAATTATTGATCTTAAAAATGTACTGATTAGACTATCATCCAATTTGAAAGTTCATCAGATAATTGATATTATCATTGTTGATATCTCTGAAGTTTATGGCATGTTCCTTAGCAGGGATTAGTCGGAGCAGTTGCATGGTTACTTTGCCACAGATTGGTCTCACTTGTGGCTGCTTGAAAATGGACAACCCAACAAAATTAGGATAAATAGAGAACACTATCTCAAGCATACCATGATAGTTCTAAATGATGCAAATGAACCTTTCATTACATCTTCTAATTCATTTGAAATGCAGGGAATGAATACCTTCTTTGGTAATTTCATGACCGAAATCTCTCCTATCACTAATCCTGCGCAACAATCTAAAGTTGAAACCTACACTCAGACGTTATCTTTGACTAATACGCCAAGTACTTCCGACGAACCATAGATATGGTCCTTATACTTTGATGGATCCAAATCCAAAGAAGGAGAAGGTATTGGTTGTGTACTCATCGATCCTATAGGTAATAATACTTTTATTTCTTGCCAGTTAGAGTTCAAATGTACTAATAACATGGTCAAATACGAAGCACTTCTATAAGGACTCAGGAAATATTTGGATATGTATGTGCGGAATTTGATGGTATTTGGTGATTCAAAAATTATGGTTAAGGAGGTAAGAAATGCCATACATTTCTTATCACCACATCTAAAAAGCTACCAGACAGAGGTATGGAGTTTGATGCATAAATTTTTAGCATTTAACATAAACTCCATTCTTAGGTTGAGTAATTCAGAGGTTGATTTATTGGCCAATGTTGCTTCTAAGATATTGCCAGCTGAAGGTCTTTCACCTAATGCATTTTCAATTGTTGTTCAGACCATCGATCCTAGATAACATTACAAATTGGAGAGTATTTGACGATGACCAACATTATCAACTTCTTGCATATGGAAGATACCTTCCAAGGTGCAATCATTGATGAAGGCACTCATGATGAAAACCCATGAAATTTCTGACGCAGACCCCCAACCCCCTTGGCCAAGATCCACACAGGATCGTTCTAAATTCTCCTCGGGCCGAAGCGGCTCCTTTGGTTCCTTGCTGAAACCTTCAACGAATCTAATCCAGAGGTCCTTCATGAAAACTCCACCTGCACCACATGCACGAGGTGTGAGTCTTCACCTCCACATGACCACAACTCGGCCTTAGAAAAAGCACCTTTCATGACTCATGATCTCACGAGTTTGTGAATTGAAGACCCTCGACTCCAAACCTCCAATACCCAAGAGTGCGATATGGGTATGTCCCCTTCCTTGCTAGCACCTCTACCAATGACCACTGGCTAGGGCCTAACTCTAGCGCCCCTCGAAACTCACAACCTCACGAGTTGGGGTGTTGATTCCTTGTGCTCCTCCTTTGCGAATCCCCGAGACATGATAAGTCAATAATGGTTGACTCCTTCCCAGGTGACGTGGGTCCACCACTTGTCACCCGCTTCCACTTTTCTCTGGGTGCTTATTGTTACGCCATCTGTCAACCACGCAGTCCCCACCTAACATATGTACCACATGTTCACATGAACCCTAGGCGCTCAGCACTTCACGACTTTTGCAGTCGAAAATAAATTCTTTCAACCCCCAATCCTCCGATACGTGATACCCACGAAGGTTCTGATCCAATGGTTCTCCCATGAATTGGATCCAACGGTCTGGATCTCCTTCCCTACTCCTTGCAACTTGTAACTTCGCAAAACCAAGAATTTTGGTCTGCCCTCCAAACTTACGAACCCCGAGTTCATGAAATGATCCGACGACGTGGGTTGAAATGAAATCAACGGCTCTTATTTACCACGATCAACAGTTCACGTGGATTCTTGATATTAGGGTGGTGAGTTCATCCAAATCCTAACCACCTTACGGCTCCACTGGATCCTATGGTCCTCACGATTTCACGAGCTCTCCTTGGAGAATTCTGACTGCCTGATTCACTCCTCAATGACTTTTGCACAACGACTGAGTGTTCTCCCTCCTAAACTTAATTTCTATGCGACAGTTTCAATCTCCATCTCCCTTTGAACAATTCAAAGGCGTTATCTCTCCTGATCTTTCACTTGCAAACTCAAGACTTCCAAAAGGTTCTTGCTCACACTCCTAGTGGCAAACTTTCAATTAACCTTCGGTTATTCGAGTCTTCGACCCTGTGCACTCTTTGCAACAGTAGTCCTTCAACTTTCTCCTTGCTTGATAAGTTCAAAGATTTCAGCTAGCCTATGCACACCTTGCACATCTCTGTGCTTCACCTGCACTTCTGCAGGTATGAGAACAACGATATCTCTCCTGAGATTTCTGAGATAAAACTCAGACTCTCGTCAATGCACACCTTGCGGACATTCACTGCACTCATTGCATGAATTCTCAGGAAGAGAAACAATTGAAACTCGTTCTTCTTCTCTCTCAGACTTCATACATTCAAGATGAAATCATACACACAATACAACATTGGAATAAATGCATAACAGAGAAACAAAACAGCTGTAAACATACCATTTAACAAATGTAAACAGTAAGCATCATAACACCATGAAAACTGAGTCAAAGCTTCATATATTAACTCAAGTGTTCCTATACATGGGTTCTTCTCTACAGCTCTCTACTATAGCTATACAGCTTATGAATTTTGAATAATCATCTATTGTTACTATGATACAAGGGTGAGGGTGTCTATATTCATTTTCCCTTCTACACTTCTAAACTGTCTAATATAACATTCATATCTACCTACTTTACATTAACAGACTTAAATGCCTATTACATACGGTAGATGAGAGTAATTTCTCCAGATCTATTTATATCTCCAAGACATAAATGTAAGTACGCTTCTCCTAGCTATTACATTAATGCTTCAATTTTTCAAAATTAAAAACGTTTTCATAAAAAATGTGCCCTTTTTCATCTGCACGTCCAGCTGTTCCTTTGGCAAGGCGCATGCTTTGTCTTTGTACGATGCTCCTGCATCATACTCCCTCACTTGAAAATTTTCATGAACTCCTGTTCATGAGCTCTTGCATGGTCTATCCATGCCTATGAATTTTTTCTTCATCCTCCCAACTGGCATCTTCAACTAGATGTCCCTTCCACTTGACCAAGTATTCAAAATACTCCTTTCTCCTGGTCTTTTTGCTAATCCTCTTGTCAATTATTCTTTCCATCTGTGGCTTTTCAGCTACAGGCATTTGTTTTTTCCATTGAATTTCTTTATGCTCATCTTCTACTCCTGCTTCTTCATCTCTGTAAGGGTACAAATCCACAACATTGAATATCAATGAGATTC
This sequence comes from Picea mariana, assembly GCA_032191745.1. Taxonomy (NCBI): domain Eukaryota; kingdom Viridiplantae; phylum Streptophyta; class Pinopsida; order Pinales; family Pinaceae; genus Picea; species Picea mariana. Next base: position 223,932 of record JASDQU010102668.1, read on the forward strand.
CAACCCCATTGGGTAATTCAATCTCATATGCATTTGCCCCAAATTTCCTGATGATCTTGCACGGTCCAATCTTTTTCATCTTCATCTTGTTATACGTTCCCCTTGGGAACCTCTCCTTCCTCAGATGTGAAAGAATCAGATCACCAACTTCAAATTGAAGTTATCGCCTGTGTTGATCTGCTCTCCACTTGTATTCTTGACTTAAACTCTGCAATCACTCCTTAACTCGGCTGTGGAGCTCCTTCATTCCTTCTGCAAAGTCCTCTACACTAGCACTCCTGAATTCAGCTTGTTCTAAATCTTTCAATTCAGAAACTCCCCTTGGTTGCATTCCATATACAATTTGGAATGGACTTTTCCCTGTGCTTCTATTGAGTGAATCATTGTAACCAAATTCCGCCTATGGCAGAATGTGATCCCACTGACTGTGGTGCTTAGTCACTAAGCTTCTTAACAAATCTCCCAAGCCCCTGTTCACGACCTCTGTCTGTCCATCTGTCTGAGGATGATACGTTGAGATAAAAGACAAGTTTGTCCCCAACTTTTTCCATAAGGTCCTCCAGAAATGTCCCACGAACTTGGTATCTCGATCAGAAATGATACTCCCTGGAAAACCATGAAGTCTGACAACTTCCTTGAAAAACAGGTTTGCAATATGAGTTGCATCGCTGGTTTTATGGCATGGTATGAAATGTGCCATCTTTGAAAATTTGTCAACTACCACAAAGATCGAATCACATCCTCTTTGTGTCCTTGGCAATCCCAATATAAAATCCATGCTCACTACATCCCATGGCCTTTTAGGTATGGTTAATGGTTGGTATAACCCTATGTTCTTCCTTTTTCTCTTCATGTGCTGACAAATTCTTCACCTATCCACAAATTTCTTAACATTTTTCCTCATCCCTGGCCAAAAATATGAGTCATTCAACTTTGAGAACATCTTGTCATGACCGAAATGTCCGACCAATCCTCCACTGTGTTTTTCCTTCAACAAATTCTCCCGCATGGAGCATTTTGGAATACATAGTTGATTTCCCCTGAATAATAATCCATCCCGGATCATGTATTCAGTCCATTGACTTCTTTCCCTGAGAATTGGATTCTCAGATGCCTCATATGCCTCCTTAAAATATGGATCATCCCTGTACATTTCTTTGAGATTATCAAAACCCAAAGTCTTGACTCTAAATTCCTACATAAGAAAACATTTCCTGCTCAAAGCATCAACAACTTTGTTAGCAGTTACAGAAATATGCTTAATCACAAAAGTAAAATTTTGCATGAATTCAACCCATTTAGCATTCTTTTGGTTCAACTTCTCCTGTCGAGTCACAAATTGAAAAGCGTGATTATTTCCGTACAAAACAAACTCCTTGGGAACCAAACAATATCTCCATTTCTTCAATGCTTATATGACTGCATAGAATTCTTTGTCATATGTGGAGTACTTAATCTTTGCTTCATTCAGTTTTTCACCGAAATATGTGACCGTCCTGTCCTCTTGGCTCAAGACCTCTCCAATTGCAAATCCACTCGTGTCACACCTGACCTGGAATGTCTTGCTAAAATCTGGAAAAACCAGAATTGGTTGCTCAGTGATCTTCTTATTCAGCAGATTGAAACTCTTCTCTGCTTCCTCTGCCCAGTGAAAAGATTTATGTCTTTTCTTCACCATATCCATCATTGGTGCGCTAATCCCACTGAAGTTTTGGATAAATTTCCTGTAGAAGCTAGCCAAACCATGGAAGCTTCATACTTCAAATACACTTTTCGGAGATGGCCAATCCTTAATCACCTTTATCTTTTCTGGATCCATTTTTAGTTCATTTGCAGAGATAACAAAACCCAAATAAATGAGTTTTGTCCTCATAAATGATGATTTCTTCATATTAATCAGCAATTTCTCCTACTGTAATCTCCTCATTACTGCAACTAGATGCTTTAAGTGTTCTGCTTCTGTCTTGCTAAAAATTAATATATTGCCAAGATATACAATGACAAATTTCCCTATGAAATCCTTCAGGACTTCGTTCATCAATCTCATTAAAGTATTGGGCGCATTTGTTAACCCATATGGCATGACAAGCCATTCATACAACCCCTCATTTGTCTTGAATGCTGTCTTCCATTCATCACCTTCTCTCATTCTAATTTGATGATATCTGCTTTTCAAATCAATCTTTGAAAAAAGCTTTGCTCCACTCAAGCAATCCATCAAGTCGTCCATCATTGGTAATGGAAATCTATATCTAATGGTAATATTATTGATTGCCCTTGAGTCTGTACACATTCTCCAGCCTCCATCTTTCTTTGGGTTGAGCAATATCGGAACAGTGCATGGACTCAAGCTCTCATGAATCAATCTTTTGTCCATTAAGTCCTGAACCTGTCTCTTAACTTCTTCATTTTCCTACGGCGTCAACCTATATGTGGCTTTGTTCAGAAAACTAGCTCCAGGTATAATATCGATATGATGACTTATACTCCTGATAGGTGGCAACAAACGAGGTAGTTCATCCACTACTATATCAGCAAACTCTTCCAGCAACTCCTGGATTTCTTCTCGTAAATCAACTATTCTCGTACTGGTCAAAACAATTTTGGGCTTCCTGACCACCATAAATTGTGTGTCTTCCTTCTTCTTAACCTCATCAAGAAGTTCCTTCCCACTCATGGGAAGTACAATGTTTCTCATCTCTATTTTCACCTCTTTATCCTTAATCGGCATCAACATGTGAGTCCTACCATTTTTGTCCAGGGTGTACGTGTTCTTTCTCCCATCATGAATCATGTTTCTGTCATATTGCCACGATCTACCCAACAATAGATGAAAAACATCCACAGGAATGAAAGCGCATAATATTTCATCTTTATATCCTCCTATTTTAAATTCAACTAAACACTGTTTAGTGACATTTACCTGATGTCCTTTTTGTAGCCACGAAACTCTGTATGGGCTTGGATGTACAACAGTCTCCAACTCCAACTTTTCTACCATCTCTGTAGATATGAGATTGTCTGTGCTACCGCTGTCCACTATGACCTTGCATACTCTATCCTTAGTTTTACAACAAGTCCTAAACAAACTGTTTCTTTGGGCTGGGTTCTCTGCCTCCTTCTCTGGCTTCAAGAGAACTTTCCTCATCATTAAGAATCTTCTTCCCTCAGCATATTCTACCTCAACATTTCATCCTTGAGATTTGGCAATGTGACTTTCACCACCATCTTTCTTCTTATTTGGACACTCATAGGATTTATGTCCGATTTTTCCACAGACGAAGTATTTCACTTCACCTCCTCTGCCTCTTCCTCTTCCTCTGGCTCGAGAAAAAGTATTTCTATTAGCATACTGCCTTCCCTGTGAGCTTCCTCCTCTCTTAGGTTGAGTTTGAGGTTTCTTCTCCTCTTCTTTAGGTTTCTGAGTTCTTCCCTGAGCAATTGTCTTGCCTCTGCTTTGACTTCTGCCTCGGCTTCTTTGACATTGCTTCCGGCTCAACTTCTCTTCAGCTTTCAGAGCCATCTAATAAGCATATTCCACGGTCCAAATGGTCATCATGCTCATCTCATATTGAATGTCATATTGCATACCATTCATGTACCTGGCAACATTTTCATCATCGCTTTCCCGATGACCTGCTCTAATGTTTATCCTATAGAATTCTTCAGTGTATTCTTTCACTGACATCAACTTTTGTCTCAAATTTTTCATCCTCCGAAATAGAGTAATTTGATAATCCTTGGGTATGAATTTGGATTTCATCTTTGCAACCATTCTATCCCAGCATTTGATTTTCTGCTTGCCCTTGCAGTGTTTGTCAGCCTGCAGTTCATCCCACCATAGTGTTGCATGCCCTTTAAGTCTAGTAACAACATGTTTTACTTTCTTGTCTTCCTCGACATCCTCGTAGTCAAAGTATTTGTATAGAGCTCTAATCTAGTCTATAAGCTCTTCAACATCCAAGTTTCCCTCATACACTGGAATGTCCATTTTTGCTCTGGCACCTATCCTTGCAACAACCCTGAACAGGCGTTCTTTCACAGCATCTTCGACTACAACTTCTTCATTTCTGGATTTATTTTCACTTTTAGCCTCGCTAATATCTCCAGCGTCAAATATGTGCCTCTGTGTTGTCTCCATAGCATCAAGCCTGGCAGGTAATTCACGCATGTCTCTTTCCATTGCTGGATCAGGTATTTGCCTATCTCTTCTTCTTAACATTTCTCTTTCCTCTGCTGGATCAAGTATTTTCCTGTCTCTTCTTCTCGGTGACATGGCTGTAAAATTTTCTCCCTTCTCTCTGCTATAGAAAGCAAAGAAATTTATTCTAGGCTCTGATACCTGTCTGATGCAGACCCCCAACCCCCCTAGCCAAGATCCACACAGGATCGTTCTAAATTCTCCTTGGGCCGAAGAGACTCCTTTGGTTCCTTGCTAAAACCTTCAACAAATCCGATCCACAGGTCCTTCACAAAAACTCCACCTGCACCATGTGCACCAGGTGTGAGTCTTCACCTCCACACAACCACAACCCGACCTTAGCGCAAGAACCTTTTGTGACTCGTGATCTCACGAGTTTGTGAATTGAAAACCCTCGACTGCAAACCTCCAATACCCGAGAGTGCGATACAGGTATGGAACCTTCCTTGCTAGCACCTCTACCAATGACCACTGGTTGGGGCCTAACTCTAACACCCCTCGCAACTCGCAACTTCACGAGTTGGGGTGTTGAGTGCTCGTGCTCCTCCTTCGCAAATCCCTGAGATACAATAAGTCAACAATGGTTGACTCCTTCCCAGGCGACATGGGTCCACCACCTATCACCCACTTTCACTTTTCTCTAGGTGCTTATTGTTACACCACTTGTCAACCACATAGTCACCACCTAATGTATGTACCACGTGTTTGCACAAACCCTTGGCGCTCGGCACTTCGTGACTTCTGTAGTCGAAAATAAATTATTTCAACCCCCGATCCAATACGCGATACCCGTGAAGGTTCTGATCCAACAGTTCTCCCGTGACTTGGATCCAACGGTCTGGATCTCCTTCCCTACTCACAACTCACAACTTCACAAAACCAAGAATTTTGGTCTTCCCTCCAAAATTACGAACCCAAATTTTGCAAAATGATCTAACGATGTGGGTTGAAACGAAATCAACGACTATGATTTACCACGATCAATGGTTCACGTGGATTCTTGATATTAGGGTGGTGAGTTCATCCAACTCCTATCCACCTTATAGCTCCACTAGATCCTATGGTCCTCACGATTTCATGAGCTCTCCTCAGAGAATTCTGACCATCTGATTCACTCCTCAATGACTTCTGCCCAACGACTGAGTGTTCTCCCTCCTGAACTTAATTTCTATGTGACGGTTTCAATCTCCGTCTCCCTTTGAACACTTCAAAGGCGTTATCTCTCCTGAGCTTTCACTTGAAAACTCAAGACTTCCAAAAGGTTCTTTCTTGCACTCCTTGCGGCAAACTTTCAAATAATCTCTGGTTATTTGAGTCTTCGACCCTGTGCACTCTTTGAAATAGTAGTCCTTCAACTTTCTCCTTGGTTGATAAGTTCAAAGATTTCATCTAGCCTGCACACACCTTGCATGGCTCTGTGCTTCGATTGCACTTTTGTGGGTATGAGAACAATGATATCTCTCCTGACCTTTCTGAGATAAAAATTAGACTCTCATCAACGCACACCTTGCGGACATTCACTGCACTCCTTACAAGAATTCTCAGGAAGAGAAACAATTGAAACTCATTCTTCTTCTCTCTCAGACTTCATACATTCAAGATGAAATCATACACACAATACAACATTGGAATAAATGTGTAACAGAGAAACAAAACAGCTATAAACATACCATTTAACAAATGTAAACAGTAAGCATCATAACACCATGAAAATTGAGTCAAAGCTTCATATATTAACTCAAGTGTTCCTATACATGGGTTCTTCTCTACAACTCTCTGCTATAGCTCTACAACTTATGAATTATGAATAATCATCTATTGTTACTATGATACAAGGGTGAGGGTGTCTATATACGTTTTCCCTCCTACACTTCTAAACTATCTAATCTAACATTCATATCTACCTACTTTACATTAACAAACTTAAATGCCTATTACATCTGACATATGAGAGTAATTTCTCTAGATCTGTTCATATCTCCAAGACATAAATGTAAGTACGCTTATCCTAGCTATTACATTAATGCTTCTGTTTTTCAAAATTCAAAACGTTTTCATAAAAAATGTGCCCTTTTTCATCTGCACGTCCAGCTGTTCCTTTGGCTAGGCACGCGCTTTGGCTTTGTATGATGCTCCTGCATCAACTTCATGGTAATATTAGATCCTAGATCTCCTGAATCGACATCCGATCTAGTAAACTCTATCCCCATATCTGTTGTAAGACTAGAGAAATTTTATGACTTGCATGATAAATTCAGAGGGACAGTTAAATTTAAAATGAATAGTTCTTCTTTGATTTACGAAACAGTTAATTTAGGAACAAAGGAAAATCCTCAAAATATTAATCTAGGAATAGGATGTTCCGAGCAAGAACGGTCTGCTTTTATAAAATTGTTTAAAGAATTTAAAGATGTTTTTGTCTAGACGTATGGTGACTTGAAAACATTCAACCCCAATATCATACAACATGTTAGCCCTATCAAATCCCAGAAACAACCTTTTCAACATAAATTGAGGAAGATGCACCCTAAATTGGAACCCACTATTAAAAAGGAACTGAATAAATTACTAACTGCAAAGATAATTTTCTTGGTGAGGCACACACAATGGGTGTCTAATCTAGTCCCTGTAAGGAAGAAAAGTGGTGAAATTCGACACTGTGTCGATTTTCGGAACCTAAACTAAGCATCTGATAAAGATAACTACCTGGTTCCTCCAATGGAACAAATTTTTCAGTAGGTTTCTGGTTTAGAAAGACTATCTTTACTAGATGGCTTTCCGGTATACAACCAGGTCCTCATGTCTCCCTCAGATCAGCTCAAAACCACCTTTCGCACCCCATGGGGCACTTATTCCTACAGGAAAATGCCTTTTGGACTGATAAACGTCAGGGCCACTTTCCAAAGAGAAATGTACATTTATTTACATGGCCTCATTAACCAGTCAATCCTGGTCTACCCTGATGATGTCACCGTATTCTCTAAAAATAAGAAAGATCACTTGTCTCACCTCAGGGTTGTCCTGGAACGATGTCGCAAGTTCGGCATATCCCTCAACCCTAAGAAATCAGTCTTTTTAGTAGAGCAAGGTAAATTGCTTTGGTTTATGGTGTCTAAGGATGGAATGATTATTGACCCTAAAAGAACTCAAGATATTGCTAAGCTTCCCCCTCCTTCTTCTAAAAAATCCATGCAGCCCTTTTTGGGCAAGATTAATTTCATCAGAAGATTTGTCCCAAGATTCTTAGAAATGGTAAGACCATTACATAATTTAATTAAAAAATATGTTTTGTACCATTGGGGACCACAAGAAAGTCAGGCCTTTGATTCAATTAGAAAATCAATAATAGAAGCCCCTTCCTTGATGAGTCCCGATTTTTCTCAGGACTTCACTCTTTATACCTTTGCTTCTGACCGATCTTATGTTTCTATGTTAACACAGAAGAATTTTGAAATAAATTAGATACCCATTGCCTTCATGAGCCCAACTTTAAAAGGAGAAGAGATTAACTACCCAACAATAGATCAACAAGTGTATGCTATTTTCAAAGCAATGAAACACTTTTGGTCATACCTGTTGAAATCCAGAACCAAGGTTATTGTTCCTTACCCAGCTGTAAGAAACCTGTTTGTACACAAAGAACTGGGATAGAAAAGGGAAAATTGGATGACGTCATTACAGGAATATGACCTTGAAATAACACCTGCATAGATTGTTAGAGGTCAAGGCCTATGTAAACTAGTGGCTGATTCAGTTGAAGAACAATAAATTCAAATCAACACCTAAACTATAAATCAGACTGATGAAAAACATATCAGTTGTGCACAAGTTACTGCCAATTCTTGGTATGAGAATATCAAATTTTATTTGACACATGGATCTTCCCCCTGTAATCTTGATCCTAAAAAAAGAAGAACACTTAGGCTTAAATCTGCATCTTTCCATCTAATCAATGATGCATTATTTCGAAAGAACTTTGATGGTGTTCTTATGCGTTGTTTGGAAAAAAAAGAATCATAAAAAGTCCTATCTGAACTTCATGAAGGAGAAGCCAGTGGTCATTTCAGTGGAGATACCACTACCCACAAAGTGCTAAGATCTGGGTACTATTGGCCTACTTTGTTTAAATACACCCATTTGTTGTGTCGTAAATGCATAATCTACCAAAAGGCTGTAGGATGGGTGAAAAAGGCAGCATTCGCTTTGCAGCATGTTACTGTAGATTCCCCTTTTCAACAATGGGGCCTTGACATCATAGGACCAATTAATCCCTCTTCTTCTCAACAACACAAGTATATTCTTACAACAACGGAATATTTTACCAGATTGTCTGAATTTGCACCTTTGAAAGTGGTGAATACAAATCAGGTAGTATCTTTCCTTAACTCCCATATCATCACTCGATTCAGCGTCCCCAAATGGCTGGTTTTTAATAACTCCTCTTACTTTTCTACCCTTGATATGAACATTTTTTCTTTGGAAAAAGGGATTAAACTGAAGTATTCTGCTAGATACTACCCTCAAGGAAATGACCTAGCAAAATCGACGAACAAAAAATTGATCAAGATTATTAAAAGAACAGTTTCAGAAAATCACAAGATCTGGCACAATGCATTGTATAATGCACTTTGGGCTGATAGGGTAACCCCAAAAGTCTCTGTTGGTAATTCCCCTTTCTTCCTCATCTACGAAAGAGAAGCAATTCTTCCTCCACATGTTTTACTTCCTTCCCTGCAATTGTCACAGAAAGTTCAAGAAGAGGAGTGCCCTCCTCTAGATAATCGAATAAATGCCTTATTAAAACTAGAGGAAGTGAGAACAAAAGATAAGTAGAAACTGGATCAGCACCAACAAATTGTAAAAAATGGGTTTGATTCAAATTCTTCTTCATATAGGAATTTTGATGTCGGAGACTTGGTTCTCAAGTGGGAAAAATCTCACAAGGGAAAGGGGGAACACACCAAGTTCCAGAATATGTGGTTGGGACCATTTCATGGATGATTTTAGGGGATAAATTTCGCTCATGGGATAATTTTCCATGGTTTTTCCAAAAATGAGATTCGCTATTTTAAAAATGATTCACCCAAATTCTATAGGATAAAATTATTTTACCTTAGAAATCGCCAAAATTTTATAAAAACTATATAAAATCCTTAGAAATTTGAATATTTTTACAAAAATATCGCCAAACATTTATAGTTGGCATAGGAAGGATTAGTAAGATTGGCCAAGGTTTCTACATTTTAAAATAAATTTCCATCCTTAAAATCATCCCTAGACCATTTGTAATTTTTGAAAAATTGGGTCCCAGCTCTTTCCGTTTGCATAATCTGGAGGGACATCCAGACACTTTCCCAGTGAATGGATAGGCTGTCAAGAGGTATTTCACTTAATGATTTTAGATCCACCCTTTTGTACATATTTTTAATTTTCTTTTCTATTTTGAATTTTGGTTCTTTTCATTTTGCCTAATTTTGATTTGTTTTCCAAATAATCACGTCTGAGTCACCATTTCGTTTGTGGAAGGGGAAATAAGAATTTTTATTCATGAGTAACAGTTGATGACTCCTCAAAGCACCGATGTTGTAAATGATAAAACTCAGATCAACAGAAGTAAATTTCTGTTCAAAACAGTGTTCCTGGTTTCACTTTAAAATTATGAGAAGACACGATTATCATTAATAAAACTCTTAACATTGTCCCTGTTTTAAAGAAAATAACTCAATTATACCTTCACGTCCTTGATATGGTTTCTTAAAAGAAATCTAAGTGTTCAGATCATGATGAAGGTCATTAAACCATAAAATAAGTTGTAAAGGATCAAGTTTTATTTTCAAAATCTGAAATTTTTAGTATCATCCCATTCTCTTGAATATCATAAATTTTCTGCAAATTTATAAACAAGTTTTAGAGAGTTGAAATAACTGAAAGGTGTGGTAAGTGTTTGTAAACTCACCGAGACACTAAACAATTTTGCTGGCAGTAGGTAAATGCATACATGATGCCAAGGCAATTTTGTCGGGGTACTGAATAGGCCTGCTGGTAGTGAAGCAATGTCGGGTTTAAGAAAATTTTTAGGTATGTCTTTTGGAATTGAAAAAAAATAAATATGTTCTTTATCATGAATGGATGAATATTGGATAGGACAGAGGTGTTAGAGTGGGTTAAATGACATCCTTGACGAAGCTATGGATGCCTGCTGGCAGCAGTGGCCCTATCAACAGTATCAGAGTTGACTGCCTAGACATCATTCCACTCATAATTGAAACTTGATTCCATATTGAATTTTTGATATAAATACATTTAATTCTATACTATGTTATTTTTGAGTTTTGATCAGAATGCTTGACTTGTCGTAAATTGTCTCTTAAAATTTTATCTTTTTGATTTACCCTAACATGAATTTTCTGGTGATGCAGAGATAACTGCTTCGCCCAGTACGCTTCCATTGTTGGTAGCCACACATAATTTTTTGATATTTGACACATTCGAAAAAGATTACACTTTCTGTAGCTGCCATCACCTCCAATTTGTAAACATTTTTTCGAGTTTCTAAATGATTGTTGGATTAAAGCCTACCTTATTCAATCTTTATTGTTTGCATTTTCATTTGTTTTATTTTTAATTCATGACTGTAAGCATGAATTAAACATAAAACTTGGCTTGGTTTAATAATTTTATGCTTTAGAAATATCTTTTAAAAAAAACCACCCATATGTAATTAAAATTCAAATTTTATCAAATGTTTGATTAATCCATGATTGAATTTTTTTTTTAATATGGTTGTTATGAATTCAATGGTCCGATGGTTCATTGTCGAATTGTTATGATGCATGAATATTCTTGGTTAAAATGTTAATACTCTTCTCATGATTTTAGTGGTCATATCATCATTCATGCCAATGAGTACAAACCTGTTGTACTTGCATTTTCACCTTACCTTGCTTACTCAAACATTAATGAAGATATTCATTATCTACATAAGGTTTTGTACTTTGTAGGTCTCGACACTCATCGCAAGATATGGTCAGGGATTCAATGAACTCACTAGTTTTCGTTCTCACCATTTCTCCTATCCAAGTTATGATAACCCCCAGGCTCTACTATTTTCATTCTTCCACTCTCCATTCAGGCCAATTTCTGTTGCTCGCACGATGTGGATCTAAAACTATTCCAAGTGATTTCTATTGAATCCTTGTTACAACAGTCATGGAACCCATCGTTCATATAGAGACAAACGGATGTCATCTGTTACTATCCCATGACGATGCTATTGATGATCTAAATGATCATGGCTGGGATATATTCCTCAAAATGTTTGAGGGTTATAATCTCCAGGTCGCAAAGGATTTCACACAAACCTTTGACCATTTCATAGCTAAGATTGGAGACATACAATTAGAATTGACAGACGATTTCATGAGCAAAGCAACAAGGCTCCCATAAAAGGGTGAGAGGTGGTTTAAAAATTCCAGAATAGAAGAGGTTCCATGGAGTTTGTTTATGACCTCCCATAAAACCACTTTTTGTTGGATTACTAATAGGGGGGGTGAATTAGTAAGAGCGTAATTATAATCCTTTTTCTCCAAATAATCAAAGTGTTATATCAATGTAGAATTATTATCCAATAATGAGCAATACGAAATGAACAATCACACACATACATAGTAAACCAGTGTTTTAGGTGGAAACCTAAATCGAGAGAAAACCACAAAATTCTTTTTCTTATATGTCTTGAAGAATAACATTCATTGGAAGCACCAACTTCCTTTTTTTTCCAACTGCAACTGGAAGGAGGATTCAACCCCCTAGTTTATCAAGCTACAACTTGAGGGAATCTCTAACTCCCCAATTCTATGGCTACAACTAGAGGTAGGATACACACCCCTATGTTCTCCGGCTACAATCATAAGGTGGCTACAACCACTTGTCCTTGCCTCGTCCAACTGCCCTGAAGTAAAAGTAGAATGATGGAACCACTGTCACACTATCACTATGATATATACCACTGTAAACCTATACCAATAAACCTAAACCATGCATCAACCATGCATGGACCTATACCTCAACCTGTAATCAACATGTACCATAAACAAGTGCATCAACAATGCACCAACCTGTACCATAAACAAGTGCATCAACCATGCACCAACCTGTACCAAACAATCTGTAATCAACCTGTACCATAAACAAGTACAACCAACCATGTACCAAGTATGTACCAATCATGTGTGAAGTACTCATCAAATATGACTCATCAATATGTACCAACAACATCAACTATACACCTCATGTATGTGTCAACTCATCAACTACTTGTCTCAACCATGTACCCAACTTGTACCTCAACCAAAAGCCCTCATCAATTTCATCATCCAAATATGATTTTTAACTCTGTAATAAACCTAGTGTATATGATCACATACCTGCAATCCTTCCTTATCTTTAAAAACAAGAGACTAGAATTTTGACCAAACTTTTCTTTAGTCTCAAATGACTAGTTTTGGATTAGTCAACAACCATAACTTGAAATAATCATAAATTTGTACCTGTAATGAATAAATATCTGAAACTAATACACAATGTTCTTCAGTCTGTTTTGTGCAATTCCTCTAGTTTTCACTTCTTGTAACCTCTCAGAAAAGGAATTATAATGAAAATTGCATACCTTGTTGAATTCTGGCTTATTCTAGAGAGATACCTTGTAGAGCGTGCCCTGCGCGGAATATTTGTTGAATCGATATGAAACTATTACAAAACTGATTACAAACTATACTCTAACCAACAAATTTTGTCTTAATTAATTTGGATGTGTTATGAATAAGTTATGATAGTTTTACCCGAAACACTTGTTTTTTACTAGTTTCAGGACTAGCCACAAACCTTATTGTCCACGGAGTGTAACTCCACAAATACAACGACCCACAAGATGAATATTTTACCAAATATACTTGGATATGTTTCCTCATTGGAATAGAAATTTCATGGTTTGAATCATTCTATTAAAAAAAATATTGTGAAAATGGTGAGATGACCTATAAATAACATACCTTAGAAAGCATCATCAAAATAATTTATCCTTCCTTGAGTTCTGGCCTTCTTTTCTTCACCTTCCCTCAAAAATTTGTCTTAGATATCATTTGGTTACCTCAAACACCTATAGGTATTCAATATTCTCAAGTGTGTCCTAAATTAGAGAGCCTTGCCTCTTATTTATACTCTCTAAGTAGCTTCCTTAAAAACATCTTCTAGGTCACTTTTCCCACTTTCCTTATTTTAGGGTTAACATACTTCTAATTTCTCCATTAAATTTATTATTTAAATAGTTTATTTTGTATTCACTTTGAATTATAGTACACTCATCACTTCACTTTATTATTTACCTTATAAAATCTCTTAAACCACTTTGACTACTTTGACCTTTTGGGGCTTCTAGATGACATAGGAGGGTCCTCCAACTTCGTAAGGCCATAACTCTCAAACCGTGAGGAGTTATGTGGCGTTCCACATACCAATAGAAATGGAATGACATGTAATATCCATATAGAATAGTATTATCTAAAAATATATCATAACTCATACCATTATCCATCAAAAAAACTTGGGTTCATTACCCAAACTTGGGTTCTCCAACTTCTCATGGCCATAACTCTCTAACCGTGAGGAGTTATTTGACGTTCCACATACCACCAGAAATGGAATGAAAATAAATATCTATATAGGATAGTTTCATTTACAAATTAACTAACCTTCATCTAATTATTCCAAAAATAAGAATGGTTTCTCTAACCATACTTATAGCATAACTCAATCCATAAAGCGTCTTCCCATGAGGGCTTTCACCATAAGGGGACACTTTGGAGTTCATCCATATGTACTTCTGATCAACCATGGCAAGACAATAATGAGTCATATTTACATCAAACAAACTTGGGTCCAATACCCAAACCTTTGTGCTACCGATATTTCTTCAAGGGTTGGCATCAATGACAACCAACCTTAATGAACAATCTCCCCCTTTGGCATTGATGGAAACACTCTAATGCAATACTGAAGTCGTATCACTCATGCTACCCCTGGAACCATGCCTCTATCCTTTGCATCTCTGTGACCATTGCTTCCCCTAGAATCATGCCTCTGTCATCTGCATCTGATAGGTATCTCCCCCTTTGTCATCAATGGAAAAGTTATATTCCCATCCGGGGCTGCTCCCCCTGACTGAACTGTCCTCTTATGGTGTTTCCTCATGTAAATCTAAGAGATATAAGATAAGAATTCAAAATCATTCATTTTGGAGTAGAAATAACTCTGAGTCTCTGGCGAAGATACTCAAAGGCTTCCCGTGGAAGTGGTTTTGTAAAGATGTCTGTCACTTGTTCTTTTGTGCCCACATACTCAACTCTGATGTTCTTTTCTGCAACCTTCTCCCGTAGAAAGTGATAATTAATTGGAATGTGTTTTATCTTGGAGTGCATCACCGGGTTATTTGAGATACTGATGGTTCTTGTATTATCACAATAGATTGGAATGGGCTCATCATACTCAACATGTATATCTGTCAAAGTTTGTTTCATCCAAAGAACTTATGCACAACATGTTTCTTTTGCAATATACTCTGCCTCGACTGTAGATAGAGATACTGATTATTGTTTCTTGCTTATCCATGATACTAAACACTCACCCAAGTAGAACATTGCTCTACTGGTGCTTCATCGGTCATCAATACAACCTACCCAATCTACATATTTGTAGGCAATAAGAGATAGATCCTTTCCTTTTAGATACCATAATCCAAACTCTTATGTTCCTTTGAGATATATGAAAATTCTCTTCACTGTTAATACATGTGATTCCTTTGGTGTTGCTTGAAATCGTGCCACCTATCCAACTGCCTGCATTACATCTAGTCTGGATGTTGTCACATATAGTAGGCTTCCAATCATTGACCTTTATTGCATCTGATCTATAGGCTTTGAATCATC
>JASDQU010102668.1:309678-320475 GCA_032191745.1 Picea mariana
ACTCTGTAATAGACCTGGTGTATATGATCACATACCTGCAAACCTTCCTTAACTTCAACAACAAGAGACTAGCATTTTCATCAAACTTTTCTTTAGTCTCACATGGCTAGTTTTGGATTAGTCAACAACCCTAACTTGAAATAATCATAACTATGTACCTGTAATGAATAAAGATATGAAAATAGTACACAATGTTCATCAGTGTGTTTTATGCAATTCCTCCAGGTGTCACTACTTGGAACCTCTCATAAAAGGAGTTATAGAAAAAATGATATACCTTGTTGAATTCTGGCTTATTCTAGAGAGTGAACTTGTAGAGCATGTCTCGCACGGAATATTTGTTGTATGGATCTGAAAATTTTATATAGAATATTAAAGACTGTACTCTAACCAACACTTTTGGTCTTACTTGATTTGGATCTGTTATTAATAAGTTATGATGCTTTTACCCAAAACACTTGTTTTAGACTAGTTTCAGGACTAGCCACAAACCCCATTTTCCACGGAGTGTAACTCCAAAAATACAACGACCCACAAGCTTAAATTCATACCACGGATACTTGGATATGTTTTCTCAATGGCCTATCAATTTCACGGTCTGAATCATTCTATGAAAAATTTTATTGCGAAAATGGTGAGATGACCTGTAAATAACATACCTTGGAAAGCATCATCAAAAGAATCTATCCTCCCTTGAATTTCGACCTTGTTTACTTCACCTTCTCTCTGAAATTCGGCTTATATATCCTTTGGTTACCTAAGTCACCTCTAGATATTCAATATTCTCAAGTGTGATGTGAAATGAGAGAGCCTTGCCTCTTATTTATACTTTCATGTAGCTTCCTCAAGGGGTTACCTTTTAACCATCTTAACCCACTTTCCTTATTTTAGGGTTAACCAACTTCTAACCACTTGTCCAATTAGTAATTTATCCATTAAATTTATTATTTAAATAATTTATTTTGTATCCACTTTGACTTATAGTACACTCATCACTTCACTTTACCTCAAGGGGTTACCTTATAACCATCTTAAACCACTTTCCTTATTTTAGGGCTAACCCACTTCTAACCACTTGTCGACTTAGTAATTTCTCCATTAAATTTATTATTTAAATAATTTCTTTTGTATTCACTTTGAATTATAGTACACTCATCACTTCACTTTATTATTTACCTTATAAAAATATCTTAAACCACTTTGACTACTTTGACCTTTTGTGGCTTCTAGATGACTCGTGATGGTTCTCCAAGTTCTCATGGCCATAACGCTCTAACCGTGAGGAGTTATGTGACGTTCCACATACCACCAGAAATGGAATGACATGTTTTATCCATCTAGAATAGTCTTACCATCTAATATATTAAAACTCAAACCATTATACATGAAACAACCTTGGGTCCATTACCCAAACCCTTTTGCTACCAAAATTCGCTACCGAAATTTCTCCAAGGGTTGACATCAATCACTAAGGGTTGAAATCAATATACAATATCACTCTACAATGGTTGACATCAATGACAACCAACAATCCATACCAACTATCCATCAACCTAAGTCATCTGTCTAACAATCTCCCCCTTTGGAATTGATGGCAACACCAACATTGATGGCAACACTTAGTCATGATAACATTCATGATTATACTCTTCATAAATGTTTCTATCTCTCCCCCTTTGAAATCAATGGAAAAGGGTATCTCCCTTTGGGGATGAACCCCCTGTCTATGTGCCTTTGATTTTTCTTTGTGTTTATAAGCCTCTGATTACTCTATTTCCCTTCATATGAATAATATCTCCCCCTTTGACAAAGGGTATCACTCTGAAGTCATATCACTCATTCTTCCCTTGTGGCAATCGCTCCCCTTGGAGACATGCCTCTATGCTCTCTCTCCAAGCATTTACCTTTGCATCTGATAAATCTCTCCCCCTTTGGCCTATTTATGGTGCTTCCTTGTGTACATCTAAGACATATAAGATAAGCATTCAAAAGCATTCATTTTAGAGTAGAAATTACTCCTAGTCTCTAGAGAAGATACTCAAGGGATTCTCATGGAAGTGGTTTTGTAAAGATGTATGACACTTTTTCTTTTATTCCCATATATTCAACTCTGGTGTTCTTCTCTGCAACCTGTTCCCATAGAAAGTGATACTTGATTGGAATGTGCTTGGTCTTGGAGTGCATCACTAAGTTTTTTTAGATACTGATGGCGCTTGTATTATCACAATAGATTGGAATGTGCTCATAATACTCAACCTATATATTTGTCAAAGTTTGTTTCATCCATAGAAACTGTGTACAACATGTTGATGATGTAATATACTCTAACTCGGCTATAGATAAGAATATTGATGATTGTTTCTTGCTTAGACAAGATACTAAACACTCACCCAAGTAGAACGTTGCTCCATTGGTGCTTCGTCGGTCATCAATGCAACATGTCCAATCTACATATGTGTAGGAAATAAGTGATAGATCCTTTCCTTTTGGATACCATAATCCAAACTCTTTTGTTCCTTTGAGATATATGAAAATTCTCTTCACTGCTAATACATGTGATTCCTTTGGTGTTGCTTGAAATCATGTCACATGTTTAACTGCCTGCATTACATCTGGTCTGGATGCTATCACATATAGTGAGCTACCAATCATTGACCTGTATTGCCTTTGGTATGTAGACTTTGAATCATCATCTTTGCTCAACTTGCAACTGGTTTGCATAGGAGTGGTAATTGGTTTGCAATCTTCCATTCTGAACCTCTTTAGCATTTCTCTAATATACTTAGTTTGAGAAATAAATATTCCTTGGTTTCTTTGACATATCTAAAGACCCAAAAAGAAGGATAGTTCTCCAATTAATGACACTTCAAATTCATTCTGCATATCCTTTGCAAATTTTTGGCTTAACCTATCATTAGTACTTCCAAAACAATATCATCAACATAAATTTCAATTAATAAAATACTACCTTTAGTTACCTTGATGTAGAGGTTGTTGTCTGCACTTCCTTTCCATGGTTTGTAGGGAGTTTTGTCATTTTTGTTTTTGAGCATTACTCTATTTTGAATGCGAACTTATGTATGCACTGCATGTGTCCAAAAAATATCTGTCAATTTGGAATCCATTAGCATTGTTCAAGCCATTTCCTGTGTAATTATCATCCATTATGATAATGTTCCTTTGTCTCTGAACCACTCTCTAAACCAATCTATGAATCCATGCTCTCGTCCACTATCATATATCTATCCAAACCTACTAAGTGTTCTTACGAATCCATCTCCATCCATACTGTCCAAGACTCTACTTTCGCAACTGTCCATAATGTTGACCCATTTATCACTATAATATCATGAAGTCTTGATTAATCTATCAAAATGTACTTCTGCTAACTGATTTCTCTGAATTTTTCTTCTCAAACTCTACAAGCTTTTCGAAGGATGGTTCTTTGGTCTGTCACAGCTATCACATAGACTCCCCCTATCTAATATTCATATTAATTGGGAGTCTCTAAGCCGGATGGCTCAGAACAATTCCTACTCTGATGTATATTCATCATCATCTTCATTTGTAGATTCATCATCATCTTCATTGGTAGATTCATTATCTCTCTGATCTCTAACTTCTTTCTTTTTGTCTATGGATTCATCTTTCACTATGATGCTTGAAAGTACAATCTCTTGAACATGTTACTTATTTACCTGTCCTTCCTTTCTTTCAGTTATTTTCCAAACCTTTCTGTATATGACATCTTTATTTTTCTCTATAGAATTTTCTTCATCTCGTTTTATTGACAATCTTGTGATCTCTGATACCTGGTCTTTGTTCACCTGTTCTTCCTGTTTTCTTATCCATGCTTTCTTATATCTGATATCAATATTCTCTTTCATGGAAGTATTGATCATGCTTCTACAATCACTGGCTATGTGTCCATAGTTATGACATTTGTAACACTTAATGTTACATGCGATCACATAGGCACTTCTTGCTTGAACATTTCTTTTATAATCCTTGCAATCTGCAACCTTATGTCCAAAGTTAGTACAATAAAAACAATGACCATAAAATAAATTTGCATACCTGGGAGTGAATGATCTTCTTTGTGATGTAGTCCTTCTAAATTTTTGCCTTGACTGATCATGATCATGATTGAATCTTCTTTGTGGCTTGAACATGGATGGTCTTCTTGAAGATGTAACTTCAATAGTTTTCTTAGATTTTGGTTGACCATGATTCCTTCCTTTGAGTACTTCTGTATAAATATTTCTATTTTCTTCATTCTTCTTTTCTAGCAACCTAGAGTGCTTCTCTTCATTCTCTATAACTGATGTGGGTGTTTCTGTCTCTTCAACGTTCTTGTTGAGCTTGACGATTTTACTTCTCAATGTGACAACTTATTCTTCAAGCTTCTCAACCTCTTCTTTTTTCTTCATTATCTGAGACTTCGTGACTTCTTCTATTCTTTTCACTTCTTCAAGTTGAATTTTTAATGTGATTATTTCTTCTTCAAGTCCTTTCTCTTCTTGACCAAACTCTACCTCAAGCTGGTTTAGATCGTTAGTTCTTTCCTTAAGATGACCTGTCAATGTCTTCTCTCTCATTTCTACTTCTTCCTTCTGTGTTGCTATGTTGGTTTCCAAACACTGCTTTTGATATTCAAGATTTTCTTCGATATTTCTGGCTTCTTCTAGCTGAGTTCTTAAGTTCTCGATGACCTGTTGGGATTCTTCAAAAATGTGAACACTTTCCTTTTGTTTCATCAATTCTTTCTTCAGTGAATTGTTTTCTTCTCTTAGTTCATCTAAAGCACTAATCAATTCTTCTTCATAATTGTCTTCCTTTTCAATTATTTTTTCTGTCTCATTTCCTTCATGGCATTTTATTTCAAGATGTCCACATTTCACAATTAAAAAAAAAACAACATACCTCTGGTGATTATGTACTCTTCATCTTCTAAATCTGCTTGACATGGTGAACATAATTCTTCTTGATTTGTATCTGCATCTTCTTTGGCATTTTCTTAATCTGTGATGGGTGAAGAATATATGTCATGTAACTTATCCCAAAGTTCTTTTGTTGATGAACATTTACCAACCTTTTCTCTTACCGGATTAGGTAATCCTTCCCAAATGAAATCCATTACTATTTTGTTATTCTTCCTCAATTCCTTCTTGGTTGCAGTCTTTCCCTTTTTGAACTATCATATCCTGTAACAACTGATAGTCAAATATAATGTCCATGTGTCTGTAAAAAAAGTTGCGTCCTTATGCTCTAAATATCATACTTAAAACCATTCTAACCATTAAACATTGGTACTCCATTCTCACAATAATCCATGATCTCCTTCCAATGGTTAAATTGTTTCCTGAAGGAACTGGCTCTAATACCAATTGTTGGATTACTGAGAGGGGGGGTGAATCAATAATAGATCAATTTAATCCTTTGTAACCATATAATCCAAGTGTTATATCAATGTAGAATTATCATCCAATAATTGTAGAGTAAATAAGCAATGAACAAATGAACAATCGTACACATACACAGTACACCAATGTTTTACGTGGAAACCCAAAGAGGGGAAAAACCACATAATGTTTTTTCTTAAATGTCTTGAAGAATTACAGTCATTGGAAGCAACAACTTCCTTTATTTTCCAGCTGCAACTGGAAGGAGGATCCAACCCCCTAGTTTCTCAGGCTACAACCTGAGGGAAGATCCAACTCCCCAATTCTCTGGATACAACCAGAAGGAGGCTACAACCCCTTATGTTCTCCAGCTACAATCGGAAGGTGGATACAACCACCTGTCCTTGCCCCATCCAACCGCCCTGACATATAAGTAGAATGATGGAACCACTGTCACACTATCACTGTGAGATATACTGTTGTAAACCTGTACCAATCAACCTGTTATCAACTTGCACCATAAACAAGTGCATCAACCATGCACCAACCTATACAAAACATGTACCATGAACAAGTGCATCAACCATCCACTAAACTTGTACAAATAACCTATCACAACAACCTGTCCAAACAACCTATCACAACAACCTGTCTCATCAATATTATCAACCAAATACAATCTACTCACCAAAATCAATCACCAATACAACTCTCAAATATGTGCATCAACTAAGCATAACACAACAACTCATAATCATAACCAAGATCAATATGTGATTCTAATAATATACCAATACAAG
The DNA here is from genome assembly GCA_032191745.1 of Picea mariana. Classification (NCBI taxonomy): domain Eukaryota; kingdom Viridiplantae; phylum Streptophyta; class Pinopsida; order Pinales; family Pinaceae; genus Picea; species Picea mariana. The sequence continues at coordinate 315,881 of JASDQU010102668.1, forward strand.
TATGCTACATCATCCATAAACCATGTGTCAACAATACTACTAACAAGTGTCTCCAACCATGTACCAAGTATGTACCAATCATGTAGAAACTACTCATCAACTATGACTTATCAATATGTACCAACATCATCAACTATACACCTCATGTATGTGCCAACTCATCAACTACTTGTCTCAACCATGTACCCAACATGTACATCAACCGAAATCCCTCATCAATTTCATCATCCAAATATGATTTGCAACTCTATAATAGACCTGGTGTATATGATCACATACCTGCAAACCTTCCTTAACTTTAACAAAAAGAGACTAGCATTTTCATCAAACTTTACTTTAGTCTCACATGACTAGTTTTGGATTAGTCAACAACCCTAACTTGAAATAATCATAACTATGTACTTGTAATGAATAAGGATCTGAAAATAGTACACAATGTTCTTTGGTGTGTTTTATGCAATTCCTCCAGGTGTCACTACTTGGAACCTCTCATAAAATGAGTTATAGCAAAAATGAGATACCTTGTTGAATTATGGCTTATTGTAGAGAGCAAACTTGTAGAGCGTGCCCCACACGAAATATTTGTTATATGGATCTGAAAATTTTACACAAAATACTATAGACTGTACTCTAACCAACACTTTTGGTCTTACTTAATTTGGATCTGTTATGAAGAATTTATGACGTTTTTACCCGAAACGCTTGTTTTAAACTAGTTTCAGGACTAGCCACAAACCCTATTTTCCACGGAGTGTAACTCCAAAACTACAACACCCCACAAGCTTAAATTCATACCACGTCTACTTGGATATGTTTTCTCAATGGATTATCAATTTCATGGTCTGAATCATTCTAGAAAAAAAAATTATTGCGAAAATGGTGAGATGACCTATAAATAACTTACCTTAGAAAGCATCATCAAAAGAATTTATCCTCCCTTGAATTCTAACCTTCTTTACTTCACCTTCTCTCTAAAATTCGGCTTATATATCCTTTGGTTACCTTAGTCACCTGTAGATATTCAATATTCTCAAGTGTGATGTGAAATGAGAGAGCCTTGCCTCTTATTTATACTTTCATGTAACTTCCTCAAGGGGTTACCTTTTAACCATCTTAACTCACTTTCCTTATTTTAGGGTTAACCAACATCTAACCACTTGTCCAATTAGTAATTCATACATTAAATTTATTATTTAAATAATTTATTTTGTATCCACTTTGACTTATAGTATACTCATCACTTCACTTTACCTCAAGGGGTTACCTTATAACCATCTTAAACCACTTTCCTTAGATTAGGGCTAAGCCACTTCTAACCACTTGTCAACTTAGTAATTTATCCATTAACTTCATTATTTAAATAATTTATTTTGTATTCACTTTGATTTATAGTACACTCATCTCTTCACTTTATTATTTACCTTCTAAAAATCTCTTAAACCACTTTGACTACTTTGACCTTTTGGGACTTCTAGATGACTCATGATGGTTCTTCAACTTCTCATGTCCATAACTCTCTAACCGTGAGGAGTTATGTGACATTCGAGATACCACCGGAAATGGAATGACATGTACTATCCATCTAGAATATTCTTACCTTCAAATATATTAAAACTCATACCATTATACATGAAACAACCTTGGGTCCATTGCCCAAACTTTTGTGCTATTGGAATTCGCTACCGGACTTTCTCCAAGGGTTGACATCAATCTACAATATCACTCTCCAATGGTTGACATCAATGACAACCAACTATCCATCAACCTAAGCCAATTGTCTGATAGAATGATAATGAGCACCATAGAAAGGGGGAAGTCCATGGGGAGTGGACACTTGTCGACATTGAGAGAACCTTTTGAGATGTTGAGCTCATAACTTCCTCATACTCATAATGATGAAAATGAAGAACGATGCATTGCATCTTATCAATATTCTTCAACGTCGTCACATGACAATTATATATCTGACTAACAATCTCAATTCAACTGTACCAGGCGCCTTCCTTTCATTTTTTTCAAAACATAATAGTGGACAAAACAAAAGGAAGCAACAACAAAATATTTTCATAGGCGAGGAGTCAGACTGATCGGGTGGTTTTCATGAATGAATGAATAAATGTGGATACATTTATTTTTCCAGTTTTAGCTTGACAAACAGATGAATAGTCATTTTCATCCATGCCTGTTCATTCAATAAGTTGAAAATAAAAAAACTTCTGAATATATACAACAACAATCACCACCAAAAATTCATGCACAGACAGTAAAACAAATAACGTTAATGTTAAGTGAAGTTACACTTGAAACACAAATTTCGAACACGCAACCATCAAAATGTTCCAAAACAATTAGGTTTATAACACTCCCATATATTCACATTCATCAACGCTCGAAGATAAATTTGACAGACGATAACGAAGAAAAATGGACACATTGATTGTATTCCATTTTTATACTCAAGCAGTTTGATTAGTTAAGGGTATAATTTAATTGGTTATTCTCAATGATGTTGATAATTATGTTGGAATAATGCTTACAATAAGATTGGTTTGGATTTGTTGGAGGTTGTTGAGAGATTCTCTCAACCTCTCTCTATGTTTAGAATAAGTTGGATATGAATCCAACTATATAATTGTGTTGTAATTGTGCAGAAAAGTAATGTAATAGAAATTATTATTTGTGTGTATAATCTTGTGCTATAGCTACTCTCTCGATTACTATCATGGTATCAAATCATGGGTAGGATTAATCCCTCACGGGAGTTCCCACGGGAGTGTCCAGGTAGATATGAGAGTTGTGTTGTTGATTCTCTATAAATATGTAGGAGATAAGAGTGTATTTTTGTGAGTGATTTCTGGCGTGTTGAGTTTTATGTGTTTTATTTCTTTTTTTCGTTGGCGTTGAGAGAAGTCGTTGCCCAGGATCTTTCTCATCGCCATTTCCTTGAAGACTGCAACAAACATCGTCATTGTCCAAGAGAGAAGACTCATTGAGGTTGGTGTCAAAGAAATTTCCTTTGTTTCCGGGGAATTCAATCTAATCATGCCAAACCATTTGTTGACCAAGACATGAAGAGTTGCATCCAGAGCATTTATAGATCTGCATAACTTAGGTCTGGACTTATATTTGATTTTTCATTGAAAAGGAGTACGTCACCATGTTCGTGTGTTGTAATAACAGTGTGTTGCATTAAAGGCAAGATCGTTGTTGTGTGGAGGAGTCATTGTTGTTGGAAGACTAACCCGCCACAATGGAGAACAGTCATCGGAGCTTTGCAAATAGTTGAGAGAAGAGAATCTAGTAGCAGGGTAGAGGAAAGACGTTGCATTAGCAAATTGCTGAAAACAAGTCATCTCCGAGGCTGAGGCATGAAAGGGAAGAGCTCGACGTTGAAGATTTGAATCACAACACTCTCGAAGAGGGAACCGAACCCTGGAGAAATACCAGCAATGTGCCCAAGGCTATGAGGCTTTTTCATATTTTGTTAATGTCTACGATGGGGAGATGGTGCTTGTGATTTTCAAATTCTATCGGTTTTCTTTCCATCATATATGGTCAATTCCAGGGACATGTTCTCTTGATAGGAAATAAATGGAAAGGTGTTTCTCAAGAATTACAGTCCTGAAGCTGACTTTTGGAGTGCTAGAGTCATTTTGTACTTTCTATTGAGTGTGCAGATAATTTTTTTTAATGTCATCATTTTTTGTGTGTAAAATTGTGTTATGAAGAGCTAATTATATACAACAGAGTAGCGTGATTTAAATTGGTGGTTCTTGACCTTCTTTGGTGTCGAGAGAACAAATCACTAATTTGATTATGCTTACATTCTATAAGACATTGGTGGGACTTGTTGTACTTCGGTGCTTCAAGAGCATCAGTTATAGGTTATTCTTGTGTATATTGTTGTAGACAGGTTTAAGAAGGTCAGTTGTATGATTGACTACTGAAAATATCCAGTAATCAGATCGCTATCCTATATAACTGTGGAAATTTTCTCTTCGAGGGAATTCCATATATGGTAGTGTATCCATAGGATAATTTAGTATCGAGATTGTCCTTCAAGAGGTCTAGAAGCGTCAATTCTACAAATTTGTCAATGATGGCCAGAAGCGTTGTTGTCTTAAATCAGTTGACAGGGAAGCTTGAAGTTGTGGAGAAGAAATAGCATATACCAGAAGATTTCAAAGTGGATAGGAGTGTTGATGAAGACCATATCAAGACAAATATCTATGTTGAAATTTGAGTATTTTAATTGTAATGTAAGCATTATGGGAGGTTGTTGGAATAATGCTTATAATGGGTTTGGTTTGGATTTGTTGGAGGTTGTTAAGAGATTCTCTCAACCTCTCTCTATGTTTAGAATAAGTTGGATTTGAATCCAACTATATAATTGTATTGTAATTGTACAGAAAAGTAATGTAATAGAAATTATTATTCGTGTGTATAATCATGTGTTATAGTTGCTCTCTCGAATATTATAAAATTTTGTGCTCACAAACTTTTAATTTAAAGTTTAAATATATTTTATCAAATCTCTATAAAAATTTAAAATTATTTCGTTGAATCTATATATATATATATATATATATATATAT
>JASDQU010102668.1:340786-363499 GCA_032191745.1 Picea mariana
TCATCTTAGCCGTACCATCAAATTATGGAATCTCTATCTTCCCTGCCCTTCGCTCAAACTCAAAGCTGACCCTATGGTTCGTCCTAGGCTAGTTTCTGAACCTGAGTTGACAATACTGGTCTAGGGACATCTGTCTTTGAAATTTCATATCCAAGCTGTAGTATTCCCTGGTACTGTTGGCTAATTGTGCCACAAAATCTTCAACCTGTTCATGTTGCTCTTGATCATCTATAAATGTGGGCATGTATGGTCTGGGGTTAGCTCTGCTACCTGAGTGTTGGCCTAGCGGTTCATTTGTGAACACTGGCACATATGGCCTATGATTGGTCCTGCTACCCATCTGCCCATGGAACATGCCACCTCCAAGACTTCCTTCGGATCCTGGTGCTTTCTCTGGGTTATATCTGCCTTCCTCATGGGTTCCACCGGAACCTCCAACCTCCTTATTCCCATACGTATCAGGATCTTTGCCTCGATGGGTTACTTGCATCAGAAGGTCAGTTATCCTAGTTTGGTTTTCATTCATTTTCTGTAGATTCTCATCAACTTTCTTCAAGGTTTCATAGATTTCGGCCTGTCCCCTTCTGTTGGTTTCCTGATACTCGTCCAACTGTCGGACCAATGTGCTTTCTGTGCGGTTCATGTTTTGTTGGAACTTACCAAATTCAGTTACTAAGAGAGCCAAGCCCTGAGGCTCATGGTCGTCTCCTGACCCTTCTATTTCTACCTCTGTTTCATTGTTGTTTATCTTCCTTCGACCCATGGAAATTCCCCTGTACTTCTGCATGCACTGATCTCTCCACAGGTTTGGAGGATCGAGTCTCTGATACCACTGTAATGATCCCAAGCCAAATTATTCCTTGGAATCACTAAGTACTACTAATTTATTGAGTTTTTAAGTGCATACAAGATTCATCAACACATGGAGATCACAATATATTCAAGATGTAGAAGCACAAGCAAAGATCTGACCTTTTTATTATGAGAAATGTAAGATCAATACAATAGACGACCGATCTGGCATAAACCTCAGATGGCCGTACAAGCAATAGATATGAGCTGCTACAAAATGCTCCCGACAATACAAAATGAGCCTCCAAAGGTTGGATATACCATGAAGACTAAATCAAGCAGATATGAGCTGTACTAATGCTCAACCTCCAAGCTAGAAAGTGCCACGTCCTGCTAGAATGCTGAACCCTTGAATAATTATGCCCTGCTACCAAAAGTGTCCAATCATCCCGAGAAATATGCCAAATGATAGATTGGGCAACTGCAAGGAAAACCCAGATGTCCAAATTCCCAAATCCACTCTCAAACTTCGTGGATCTAAATTCTCCATTGAATGGTGTGCCCCACTGAATGACTGAAACCCTAGCTGGTTTGACCCTGATGAAGGAGATCTCCAAATGATATGAAACTCTCCAAGAATATAGATTGGGTGATGGTAAGAACAACCCAGGTGCCCAAATCTCCAAGATCCCTCTCAATCGTTGTAGATTTGAAATCTCAACTGAATGGGGCACCCCACTGGATGACTGAAACCCTAGCAGGTTCGGCCCTGATGAAGGAGGCCTCCAAATGCTCTGAAACTCTCCAAGAATATAGATCGGGCTATGAGAACCCCGTGGGAGAAGTTTCGGGCTCAGATCTCAAGCAGATCTCCCTAGATCTGAGTTTTACTGAATCACAGGATGTCCCTTATGGCTCTGAGACATCCCAATCTGCAGACAAATGTAGAATGATGATAACCCTCCAGAAAATCCCTCAAACTGATGTTCCTGCCCCTTCTGAAGTGCTAGATGGAGATGGCCTGAGACTAGAATGGTGTGGAGGAGTCTTTCATCCCCGAGACCAAGCTGTGGAACAAGGTGAGTGGATATTTCACCACTGAGTTGCTCACAAGGGTTTGTACAGCAAAACCCCCAAAATGAATGCTCAAGAGCAATAGCCAATGCTAATCCAAAACTAGAATGAGTAATAGGTGCACCCCAGCCTCTTACTTATACTTTTCCTTCTAATTCTCTGTTGAGTTAGGTTAACTCCCAGGGTTAATCTTCTATTCTTATGTTGAGTTATCTATTACTCCTTTATCCTTTCCCTTTCTTAAGTCAACTTAAAAATATAACTTTTAACTTCTTGACTTTCCCCCCTTCAGTGTGAGACTATGACCTAGTGGGGGTGCCCAGGCCACTGAGTCTCCTCATCACCTCTCTAAGAGGTGGGGGACATTACATTTAACATATAGACTGTTATATGGATACTGTCACAATGTATGATTTTAGCATAGTATAGCGAACACATGTCTATACAAAACGTATTGTTTACCACCGTGCAGTGAACATACACCTTTACCTAACATAAATAATCCCTACCCGATTATTAACCAAGTCTTGGCGTTCTAGGGTTCGACTCTTATCATAACTCAACAATTAAGGGGTTCAAATATCATTTAAGGTGGATGATAGGTTAGGTCCCATAGGAATTTACTTATGGCCTGGTTCATTAATGGCGAGCCTGTCCCGTACCCTCCAGGCTGACACTTAGGAGAACGTGCCCAATGAAAGCTCGCCATCTCCTTGACTTCACATGGAAGAGGTAGGGGTGCGTACCAACCTATCTTTACTCCTCTAGCGAGGACCTCGAGGTAATATTAATTCATTGTTCTTTCCCCCTTTTGTCCTGTAACATGAGTTTAGTCTCTGCGTTTGAAACATGACTGGTGCGTTTGGTGAGGTTCGGCTTTGGTGCACGATGGAAAAAGGGCAATGCATACCCGAGGTTATCTACACGCCAAGTAAGTAAACGATTTTCACTGTTTATGGCCTCTATGAGAGTTATTTCGTGATGTAATCTCTGTTTTATGCAAATGTAATTAGTTTACAGATCTCGTGTTTCCTTTCTCTATTGAGGATTGACGGTTACACCCGTATGCATTTGATACCTAGGATTTCCACTGGGTTTATGGTTTTGGGTTTGGAGAGTTATTGAGTTTCCCTCTTGGTTGACTGTTAGGCTTCTAACCTATACTCATTATGGTCCTTTCCCAGTCGAACCGTGACCCAAATCGTTTTAATGTTAAACCCTCTACATTTTTCTTTTATTCAAAATTGTAATACTGTTATTATTACCCTCTGGGACTCGTCCAAAGATCCCAATACTTGCTACACTGCTTGCCTTTATTCAGACTTGTCTGTTGTTGATGCTCCGTAAGAAATTTCGTAATTTGTACTCTGTATAATTATATGGAAATTACTAACTCTCCGTGGGAAAGTTTCTTGTTTACCTTCTGTGTATATAAATAATAACCCTCTGTGGGAATTTGTAGTTTACGCTCTGTGTAAATAAATAGTAACCCTCTGTGGGAATTCATAGTTTACGCTTTGTGTATATAATTAGCAGTATTAATCCCTCTATGGGAAATTCGTTAATTACACTCTATGTAAATATATGACAATATTACACTATGTGGAATGTTTTCGTATTTACCTTCTGTGTATATAAATAGCAACGTAATTCGTTTGAACACAACACTTGCTTGTACCCTCTGGTTGTAAAACAAATTCTCTATCGGGAAGGATTGTGGATTATCCCACGGCCACTTGATCTCTCTTCTGATAGAACTAAATCGTTTATGAAAAGGGTCGAGCACGTTTTTGCACAGTCAGGCTTCAAACTATGTATTGGGTCCTTGTTGTAAAGTTATTTAAATTTTGTGATTCATTGTGAACAAAACACAGGTCGCATCCTATGTGCCTCTTATGAATGCTTATTGATTTAATGTGCATATAAAGAGGGTTTGGAGAAATATAAATGTGTGCTTCCTGTTTGATTAATCTATGCACAATCTATTTCGATGTTAGTTATTTACTGTCACCTCTCTCTATTTTGTAAGTGAAGTTCTAAGCACGGATAAATGAAATTAATGATGGGGCCCTTTTCTATTTTGTGAGGGTACCCATCATTCGATTTTGGGTCCACTCCTCCTCCTCCTGGATCGTGGAAAGATTGTTGCACAAGAACGAAAGGCAATCTGATTCTTTGCAGGACTCAAGCTAAGTATTGTCCTTGACCTATTCTTAATATTTGATTTCCATTAAAATGCTAGCATAGTTTACTAAACCCTCATCTTTTCTCCTTTTGCAGGTTGTGCAAATCGAGGTCATCAGATGAAGGAAACATCTCTCTTGAAAGGTATTCAAGTTCTGATCTATGCATGCATTACTTTGGTTACATACAGATCCTATGTGTACTTCTTAGAACTCTGTTTACAATACAAGTGGTTGTGGAGTGTTTGGTCTATGGTACTCCAACTGTAATATTTGAACCATGATCGATTGAATACAAAGGTTGTTTTTGAAAAATACTTTGAACACAGTTCATTTGAATATGACAACTACTTTTGCAATACACTTGTAGTCTACTGAATCACTATCTTTTTGTGGTGATAGGTAATATAAAGAATATATATGGACTGTTATTCTTTTACCTACTCTTTACATGTTATCAACTTGGTAAACACACCATCTAAGTTTATTCCTTATTGCACCATTTCTCTATAATGATTGTTATGTATCGATTTGAATAGAAATGCATATATATATATAATCCAATGGTTTTCTTTATGTATGAGCATATATATATATATATATAGCACCATCATATCTCAAACAACCAATATTTCCAATATTATTTAAACATGATAAGCCATAGGAAAACATGATCATACAATCCCTTAAGAATTGATTTCATTCATGTATACACAGTCAATCATATTCCTAACAAATGATAATCATAAATATAACATTGACAAAGAATACAAGCTGAGATACATATCTGAAACCTGATGCTGGAGTACAAATGGAACAACTATGTTCCACCCAACCATAGAACATAACAACCAAGATCACTTGTCCTGCTCACCCCCTAGCCTGACCATGAGTCCATAAGGGCAAAATGAATGATCCCCCTTAGCTATAGTCACTATCCACATATCAGAAATTCCTTTGCCTCACACTAATAGTGCTCATAACAACAAATAGTTTATTTTCCCCAACATACTAAGCAACGTCCTGCCTCCTCCATATGTTGTTTTTATATGCATCCTTGTGCCTAGGTCTTTCCTTCCCTCCTTGGGAAATTCACAGCTTTACAAATTCCTGATTTTTAGGGGCTGCTAGTGGTCAAATTCCAAATTTCCAACTTGAAAAATCAGCCTTGAGGTAACTCAAATCTGTTCCCCACTCATGGAGTCAGGGTCAACTATTTTTAACCTGGCTGTTCCATTTGTCTTCCAACATTTAATTCATTAAAATTTTGTCTTACACATGTGTCAAATATAAGAGGACAGTTGGGCAAGTCAAAGATTTTCCCAACAGTCATCAAATAATTAATTACAACAATTAAAATTCCAAATTTGGATTTTCCATAAATGGAAAATAATTTCCAAATCCAAATTTTCCAAAAAAGGAATTTTATTTCAAAGTTCACTTAGAATTTAATATTCTAAAATTTGAGGATATTACATCCTCTCCCCCTTAAGTACAACACTATCCTCAATGTTCACTCCTCTCTTAGAATAGGGTTGGATAAGGTTTCGACAAATCTTCCTCCAATTCCCATGTGGCCTCCTTAGGGATAAAGTGCTTACATTGCACTTTTACCTGGGCGATGGCTCTGTTCCGTAGTACTGTTTCTTTCCTGTCCAGAATGCGCAGAGGTTCCACTTGGAACTCTCCTTCTGGTTCCACCTGTACCATGTTCCAATCAATGATGTGAGTAGGATCATGAATATACTTTTTCAATAAGGAAACATGAAAAACATTATGAACTTTTAAGTTTGCAGGAAGTGCTAGTTGGTACACCACGGGTCCAATTCAAGTTAAAATCTCGAAGAGACCACAAAACCCGGGCTCCAACTTTGAACAATTTCCTAGCTTTAGAGAGCTCCTCCTTTCTTTGACTTTCAGATATACATGGTCCCCAATTTGAAATTCCTGGTGTCTCCTTTTTAAATCTGCGTAGCTTTTCTGTCGGTCTTGGGCCTTCTTTGAATTTCGTTGTACCCTTTTTACCATTTTCTCCATTTCTTGGAGCATTTCCGGTCCCATCATAAGCCTGTCAACTTGATTATCCCAGCTAATCAGAGTTGTGCATTTCCTTCTGTATAATGCTTTGAAGGGACTCATCTTGGCTGATGTATGATAACCATTATTGTAAGCAAATTCAACTAAGTGTAGGTACTCCTCCCACTTAGTAGTTTCGTTCTCACGTATATTCGTAACATGTCGTCCATAGTCTGATTCGTTCGTTCGGTTTTCCCATCCGTTTGTGGGTGGTAGCTTGTGCTGAAATTTAGGTTAGTATCCAATCCTGCAAACAATTCCTTCCAAAACTTTGACATAAATTTGACATCTCTATCGGAGATCACCATATTAGGAATTCCATGCAATCTAAATATTTCTTTCATAAAAATTTCAGCAATATTAATTGCTTTATAAGTAGATTTCACAGGTATAAAATGTGCATATTTGCTAAGTTTATCAATCACTACCATGATCGAGTCATTTTACTTTTGAGTCTTAGGCAAACCTATGATGAAGTTCAACGAGATAATCTCCCACTTCCATTCTGGTATAGGTAGAGGCTATAGCAGACCGGCTGGATGCTGATGTTCAACCTTTACCCATTGACAATCTAAGCATTTAGATAAGTATTCAACTATTTCACTCTTCATGTTAGGCCAATAAAACAATTTTCTTAAGGATGTTATCCTTTTCTGGTATCCCGGATGACCAAAATACGACCTTTTGTGCAATTCATCAAGAATTGTTGACTTTAAATCAACATAATTAGGTACGTACAACCTGTTTTTGAACCTTAACAGTCCATTTTTATCTAAACTCAGATCTGTTTTGTTCAAATTTTCTTGCATTTTCTTGTAATTATGTTGCTGTTTTAATGTACTTTTCGTCATTACAACTTGTAGATTTTATTCTTTGTTTGATGTCGTTTTCTGCTTTGCTAACACTTATCTCATAAATTCTGTTAGTCCTTCTACTTAGAGCATCTGCAACTTTGTTTTCTTTGCCTTTAATGTGTCTTACTTCAAAATCAAACTCACTTAAAAAGGTTATCCATCTCGCTTGCCTTGCGTTGAGATCTGGTTGACTGAATAAAAACTTTACACCACTGTTGTCGGTTAGTAGCATAAAATTTCTCCCCATTAAATAATGTCGCCACATTTTCATCGCATGAATTACGGCTACTAACTCCAAATCATGTGTAACGCAATTCCGTTCACGTTCTTTCAGTTTACGTGGTTCGTAACAAATACATTTCCATCTTGTGTTAGGACACCTCCCAAGCCTTCTTTGCTTGCATCCATGCAAACTGTAAAGTCTTTATCAGGATCCACTACCCTTAGGATAGGTGTTGTAGTTAAGAATCCTTTTAATTTATCAGAACTGTCCTGACACTTTTGTGACCAAGTAAATCTTATTCCCTTTTACTATAGGGATGTAATTGGGTACACGATCTTAGAAAATCCTTCGATAAATCTTCAGTAATAGACGGTAATTCCCATGAATGATCTGATGTCTGCTACATCCTCAGGGATAGACCATTCCATAATGACTTTTATCTTTTCTGGATCAACTACAATACCCTCTTCAGATATCACGTGTCTTAGGTACTGTATCCTTCTTTGGTAAAAGTCGCACTTATCAAACTTTGCATACAACTTGTGTTTCCTTAAGGTCTGCAATACTATTTTAAGATGTTCTTCATGTTCTTCTTCCATTTTCGAGTAAACTAAAATATCATTGATAAACACCAACATAAATTTATCCAGATATTGACTGAATATACTATTCATCAAACACATAAAGGTTGCTGGTGAATTAGTAAGACCAAACGAAATTACAACAAACTCATAGTGTCCGTAATGTGTTCTAAATGTTGTTTTATTTATATCGTCATCTTTTATTCTGATTTGGTGATAACTAGACCTTAAATCTAACTTAGAGAAGATCCTTTCTCCTCCAACTTGGTCAAATAGGTTGTTAATTCTGGGTAGAGGATACTTATTCTTGATCGTCATCTTATTTAGTTGTCGATAGTCAATGCATAGCCTCAAGGTCCCATCTTTCTTTTTAACGAAAAGAACCGGTGCTCCCCAAGGTGAGACACTTGGTCTGATATATTCTTTATCTAACAGTTCTTACAGCTAAATTTTCAGTTCCGTTAATTCAGGTAAACTCATTCTATAGGGTTCCTTAGATATGGAGGAATATCTAGGTAGTAGATCGATAGACAAATCTATCTCTCTTCTTGGAGGTAGTTCTGGTATTTCGTCCACAAATACATCTCTAAACCCATGTAGGACTACAAAGTCCTCTAAACTAGGCGTGTTTTCCTTTTCTAACAGATTAGTTACTTGAACATTATAAACTTGGCAACCTTTGTTCATACATTTCTTAAAATGCATGGCTGATATTTTCCTAACTGAAACTGGTTTTTTGATCCATTGTATCATCCTAACTATGTTGTTTTCGTCTCTGTAAATAAGTGACTTTTCGTAACAATTTAAAATTACTTTATGTTTCTCTAACTAGTCCATTCCAATGATTATATCGTAAGATCCTAAAGGTAAAATGTTAAGATCTAACTTTGCACTTTGACCGTCTATGTTGAGTTCACATTCAAGAATAAAATCTGTTACCTTTCTCTTGGTCCCTGTCTAACTATACTAACCAGGACTTAGCATGCTTTACTTTCTTGAGCTTGTTTAATTCAACTAAACCAGGAGTAACATAACTCAGACTAGCTCCTGGGTCAATTAATATGGAAATGCGGTTATCATGAATTTTACCTTCAACCTCTATGATAGTGGATTGATGATCAACTTGCCTACCATCCACAACTGCATTAATTCTGTGCATGCTTCTGCCCATATCTCCTACTGCCGAAGCTTCTTGCAGGTTATGGACTGAAGTTCTTGCAGTGGAAATGAAACATGGACAATTTCTCCTCAAGTGAGGTTCTCCACACTCCCAACACTTCAATGGTTCTTTGGGGCTGTCCCCAACTTTCTTGACTCCCAGGTTTACTGGTCTACCTCCCCCTTGAGCACTCTAGGTTTTGGAATGATAGTCCTTCTTTTGGAAACTTTTTTCCATATTTCGGAAAAGGGGCTGGTTGGAAGCCTTTCTTTTGCTGATTCATTTTGTCCTGTTTCTTGTCCTTCCATGCCTTGGGAATTTCAGACCTCTATTTGTACTGATCATAGCACATCCAAGCCTTTCTAAACACTTCAGTTAAAGTCTTGGTATTGTCAAATTCAATTATGTCTTTGTACGACTGTGGTAGACAACTTAAGAATCGTTGTATCTTTACTTTGTCTTCCTTGATGTATGGTACAAATCTCAATAGTTCTAGAAATTTATTTATCAGATCATCCATGGTCATTTATCTGAGTCTTAGCTCGTAGAATTCCTTAGTCTTTCTTTCGTAATAGCTTTTTGACAAGTATTGCTTCTTGAAATATTTCTTAAAATCTGACCATTCCATTTGTTTCTCTTTTAATCCCTTAGCCAATTTATGGTCTTTCCACTAGATACTTTCTTTTCCCTTCAAGTTGTAAATGGCCATTATGACTTTCATATTACTGGAGTAATTGTAAATCTGGAAGTAATTCTTTATATCTAGTAGCCATGCTTCAACCTCTTTACTCGTCCTTGATTCTCCATCAAAGGTGGACGGTTTTATTTTCTTGAATTCACCTTCTAGGTGATCTACTTGTTTTCTTTTTCTTCCTGTAGTTGTTTTGTTTCCTGTCATGTGTGTGTCTTCGGAAGAAATATTCTCATTTCCTGTTTCATGAACAGAGTTTTTAGAGGACATGTTGTTGACTTCTTCCTCCTTGTCATTGTCCTTTGGGCTCTTCTTTGTTACTATACTGCGTAGTAGCATTTCATTTATTTCTAGCTGTCTTCCTGTGCCTTTTTCATCTTTTCGTTATCTGCTTTAAACACTTGTAATTCCACGTTGAGGTTCTTCATTGTTTCCAAAACCTGGGTGGCTGAACTTCCTTTGCTGTTATGCCGTGGTTCTTTAGGAAGTCCTTGATTTGGAATCTCTTCAGGTCTGATTTCTTCTTCATTCTGTGTTGACATTATGACAACATACCAACAATTTTTCTGTTTGTAACAATAAACATATTTGTTAGTTTTTCTTCAACAGAAAATAAAAACTTAAAATAATTTGGCCTTGCCCTGAGGTCCAAGTGTTGTAACCTTCAGCTTTGATACCATATGTAATGTACCCCAAATTTCCCAAATATTTTTTTGTTTGTTTGTTAGGGGACATTAAAGTTTCTTGACTCTCCAAACATTTGATTGTGACACAAAGATAATCCCTTAAACATATCTTTATTCCTTTATTGTATGCATAGTAGATTTATCATCGTTATTGGATTATAATCATACACTTATTTGTATTAAAGAAAATTGCGACTAGGGCTATCGTAGCCCTTAGAATAACCACCATGTCTTTGTCAAGTCATGCTATCCACAATACAACGCGTATATCCATAACATTAACACTAACCATAATGATATACATCATTTACCATATAGACTATCGTATGGATACTAACACTATCCATATCAATATATATATCGTTTACCATATAAACTATCATATGGATACCATAACACTAACTCTATCCATATCAAAGGGTACAAAAGAAAAACCTAAGAGTCGCGGAGCAACTGCAAGCTAGGGTTTGATAGTCATGACCATAGCAGAGAAGAACATGAGCTCCAAAGGGGCAGGGTACGGGTACCCCCTCATACAAACAGGTAGTGGTAGACAGAGGGAAATGGCCAATAGGCATAGTTTTCAAGGTACTAGTGACAGGCACCTCGGGATCAAACCCAGAAAAAGGTTAGGAAAGGAACCAGGGCAAAAGTGAGTGCATGGGAGAATAAGCCAGAGAAACTCACAGTGAGGCGCAAGACATAGAGAATCCCAATGGGGCAGAAGGGCGCAACCTGTGCAAACCCAAAACAACAATGATACCCAAGGTGATGCTGGAGGATCCGCAAATGCAACTCTACAAACCAAATGAAGACGCATGCGCTAATATGCAAGTTCATGGGTTTGTGGCCCACAGAAAGAACACTGCGCAATTGGATTAAATACCATTGGAAGCCAAACAGAGAAGTGGAGCTCCACCTGGGCTCGAAAGGCTTCTTCACAACAATATTCATGAACCTAGAGGATAGGGATAGAGTCTTTGAGGGAGGGCCATACTTCCACGCCTCAACAGGACTGTACATGTGGCCATGGAAGGAAAGTTTCTCCCTAGAAAAAGAGACTTTTAAAAAGGTGCCGGTCTAGTTGAGATTTTATTCCTTACCTTTAGACTACTGACTACCCTCTACTTTCGAAGCAATAGGAAACAGACTGGGGAAATATGTGAAGACCTCAAAATCCACCCTAAAAGGGAGATATACATCTTACGCAAGAATCTGCATAGAAATGGATGTGTCGGGAGCACTCCCAGAAGCCATAAGTCTGGAATTTAGGGATAAGGAATGGATCCAAAACATAGATTACAAATAGATTCTCTTCAGATGCAGAAGATGCCATGAACATGGCCACCTAATCAGAGAATGCCCTCTTAAAAAAAATAGGAAGCATAAAATCCCAAACCACAACATGATGAGGACGGGTTTATAAAACCAAACCCCAGAAGCAGAGAAAACAAAAAGCAGAGTAGAACCCCAACAGGAAATAACCCGGAGACCTGGAATAAAACAAAAGGAAGGGAAAAAACCAACAAAGGGGCAAAAAACGAAAAGGA
The DNA here is from genome assembly GCA_032191745.1 of Picea mariana. NCBI lineage: Eukaryota > Viridiplantae > Streptophyta > Pinopsida > Pinales > Pinaceae > Picea > Picea mariana. Next base: position 352,656 of record JASDQU010102668.1, read on the forward strand.
TTCAACAAAATCTCAAGAAATCAGAGAACAAGCAACAAACAAGCCCACCGATCGACCAAGTAACAAGAAGGAACAAGGGAGTTTCACAACCCCAATGGATGGAGAAATCAGAGACGACAACACCTCCATGCAAGAAGCAGAGGGAGACGTGGAAATGAACCCAAGCGAATTAGGTACAAAAGATCTTGATCTCAGAGACCTGGTGGAAAGGGAAGGGATAGATCTCCCAAACATATTGGAGCAATGGAAAAGACAGGGAGTAGACAATGTACCATCAGAGCAACTTGACCACATTCAATACCTGTTTCTCCTAAGGGAGGAAGCCAAAGCTAGAGGACTAAAGCGCACACATGGGGAGATTGGACACCTAGGAATCAAAGCCGGTGAGGGACAACCATAGCTCTCACCCAAGCAGACGTAGAGGAAAAAAGGAAAGAAATCAAATAACGTAGCCCTACTGGAGCTTGGAGCGCTACTGATAAAATCGGGTAAGATCAAGAAAATCTTTCCCAACTCCCCCCCCCACATGTTTAAATGAAGGTTATAACCTGGAATATAAGAGGCCTAAACAACCCAAGAAAGCAAAGAATACTTAGGAATAAACTAAGTCAAGAACAACTAGATCTTTGTTTTATACAAGAAACAAAATGCAATATAGACAGAATGGAGGAAATCAGTAAACAAGAATGGTGCAAGTACAAGATGGTGGCTATCGGGGGCCACCAAATGGCAGGAGGAATTCTCACCTTGTGGAACCCAAAAGTACTGAGCCTAATAATAGCCGAAGCGACCAAACACACCCTTACGGTTCGAATGCAAATCATTGGGAACACAAAGGTGATTCTATGCACTAATGTGTATGGGCCCCAGGTGTCAGAGGAAAAGAGAGGAATGATATGAGACTTAAAAGACCTTAAAACCCGATCCAACAACCTCCAATGGATCATGGCAGGGGACTTCAACATCATCACATCACTCGCGGAGAAAAAAGAAGGTACAAGAAGATTGGATAGGGATGGAGAAGAATTCTCAAAGTTCATAGACATAGCAGAGATGGTAGACCTCAAAACTAATAATGGTCAGTTCACCTGGAACAACAAACGGATGAACTAGTATTAGGTAGCAACAAGACTCGACAGATTCCTAGTATTGGAGTCAATCATTATGCAAGGGATAACCTTGGATTGCAACATCCTCCCCTGGGGGGGATCTGATCACTGGTCAGTGCAACTGGAAGTAGGCTTCCAAACCACACCAAAGAACAAGCCCTCCAGATTTGAGAAATTCTAGATTGAACACCCAACTTTCAAGGAAAGAATCAAATAATGGTGGTGGGAGGAGCAACCAGAGAAAGGGACAATGATGTTCAAACTCTATAAGAAACTAAAGTATGTCAAATATAGTCTCAAGGAGTGGAACAAGGACATTTTTGGGAACATAAACCAAGAGAAAAACAACATAGAGGAAAAAATGAAAACACTACAGGAACCCTGCATTTCGGAGGGCTATATGGAGAAACAAAAAAAAAAAGAGATCAGATGACCTAGGAATGGGAAGCTCAATGCTAGCAGAAAGAAACACTTTGGTGACAAAAGTTCTGTATCAGATGGCTAAAGGAAGGAGAACAGAACACCAAGTTTTTTCATAGAACAACCATGGCCAGAAGAACCCATAACAAAATCCTGAAGATTAAGGACCAGGACAGAATAGAGCGAGAGTCACACAAGGAGATCGAAACTACTCTGGTAAACCACTTCCACGGGATAGCCCAGGAACCCAACCAGGACAGAATGAAGGCCATACAAAGGATAATCCATAATATCCCCCGCCTGGTCACCGAGGAGCAAAATAAAAACCCGAACAAACCCATTCCGAAGGAGGAAATTTACCAAGTACTTTAGGAAATGCCCAACGGGAAAGCCCCAGGTCCAGATGGCTTCACAGTGGAGTTTTTCAAAGCCTGCTGGGAAATTGTCAAATAGGACATTTATAGGGTAGTGGAAGACTCTAGAAGGTCAGCCTCCATCCTAAAAGTGCTAAATGCTACAATGATTACACTAATCCTCGAAGAAAATGAAGCCAAAACCCCGGATCGGTATAGACCTATAGCACTGTGCAACATGGTTTATAAGATAATCTCCAAAGTTATAGCAAATAGATTGAAACCCCTCCTACCCACACTGATCTCACAAGAACATGCAGGATTCATGGAAGGAAGACATAAAATAGACAATATTATTCATGCCCATGAGCTGATCCACACCTTGAAGCTTCAGAAGAGAGGGGGAATGATAATACAACTGGACTTAGCAAAATCTTATGACAAAATTAGCTGGCACTATATGGTCAAGACCTTGGAAGCCTTTGGTTTCACCCAACATTGGATCAGCTGGATAGTCAGTCTAGTTTCTACAACAAGCTACTCACTGCAAATAAATGGAGCCCCTACCAAACCCTTCTGGCCTACAAGAGGCATTAGACAAAGATACTTGCTATCCCCCTTCCTTTTCATTATGATGATGGAAGGCCTCAGTCGAAGCATTAAAAGTGCAACTGTAATAGGTGAAATAACAGGTATCAAAACTTTCAAAAATTTCCCTACTTCCATGCACCAACAGTTCATGGATGACACCTTACTTCATGGCATACCCACGGTCAAGGAGTTTGGAAAAGCCTCAGGTGCAGAGATCAATCATTCCAAATATATGATCTTCTTCTTCAATACCAACCTTGCAATCCAAAGGAATTTAGCCAACATCCTGGGATTTGAATGCAAAGCACTCCCAACTAAGTACTTGGGCATACCCCTGACAGAAAAAGCTTACAAAATGTCCACTTGGGAAGGAATAATCAACAAATTATAGGAGCGGGTAAAAAATTGGACTAACAGATCCCTCAACCTAGCCGGAAGACTTATTCTGACCAAGTCTGTTTTGCAAGCAATTCCAACCTTTATGATGTCCATTTTCCCAACCCCCAAGGGGATACTACAAAAAATAAGAACCATCCAAAGGGATTTCCTGTGGTGAGGAGTGGAAAAAAGGAAAAAATGGGCCCTGGTGGCATGGGAGAAGGTCTGTAAACCAAAAAGCAAAGGAGGCCTGGGACTATAAGACCCGCAAGTGACCAATGACGCCTACGGGGCGAAACTTTGGTGGCACTGGGTCAAAGAAACTACTACACTATGGGAAAACCTATGAAAGGCAAATTATGCCCCGGACATAAGCGACCAGGACAGAGTCCACTTCAGAGGAACCAAGGAAGGTTCAACCATCTGGAACCTAGCTTGGCGCAACAAAGCCTGGATTAAGACATACAACTTTTGGGAAGTAAGGAATGGCAGAACAACTAGATTCTGGGAGGACGCATGGCAACAGGAACCCAGAATGGAGAAACCATACAGGGAGGCACTCCAACAGGAGCTGATCACACAAGGTAAAACTAGAGTCTACCATTACTGGAAACAAGAAACAGATCGCAACAAATAGAGAATCTGGAACACTCTCACCCCACAAAATAGAGTCCAAACCGCAACAACAGTAAAAGAGGTGGAGGAGGAATTGGGGAGACGAAAAATTGCAGTCATGGAAGGAAATGACCAGCTGAGATGGGGACAAAAAGATGGTGGGGAATTCAATCTCAAAGAAGCTCGACACTATATAGCAGACCAAGACCAAGCAAACTCAACGCAACAATGGGATAAGCTTTGGAATGACCCCCATTGGCCAAAAATAAAAATTTTCCAATGGTTAATACTCCACAACCGAATTCTAACTTGGGAAAACCTAAGGAAAAGAGGATTCATAGGTCCTTCCAGATGCCACCTCTGTCAAGACAAGGAGGAAACAATGAACCATCTCCTTGACAAATGCACCTACACAATAGAAATTCTGGACTGGGTGGCAGGTATCTTCCAACAATCAAATAGGATTCGAGGTAACATCTACACAACTATCAATATTTGGAAAGAGAATTATCGTGAAAATGAAGAGGTGAACCTCTGTTGGACCCTCATCCCGGGAATGATCATATGGGCAATATGGAAGGAAATGAACCGATGCATCTTCAGGAACCAAAGCTGGCTGGAAGGGAAGATTAAGGAAATGATAATCTCCATGACAAAAGAAACAGTACAGAGCCACAATTTCCAGACAGGAAGAGCGCAACTCACAGACCAGGACTCCTGAATTCTATAAGCCTTCCACCTGAAAGATGGACGCAACCCCAATCAAGTAAGATGACCACCGCAACTCCAAGTAGGTGAGCGCAACTAGAAACCACTACCAGTAGGCTCCATAAGATGAATTTTCACGGGGTGTCGAAAGGTAACCTAGGACATACAAGAATAGGAGGAGTAATCAGGGACAGTAAAGGAAATATCATCCGGCTGTACACTGGGAGTATGGGAAACTCAACCAACAATGCTACAGAATTCGGAGCCCTGGAGACCGGCCTCGAGATTCTAAGTTGGGAAGGGATGAAAAAATTAATAGTGGAAGGAGAATCCACATTGGTTATCAACACAATAAGGAGACTCCAAAACGACACCAGAGTGGGCAAAATTCAGCGGCACTGGCGCTTGGCACAATCCCTGAAAAAAATTCAGGAGCACTTGCAGACGAGGATCATAATGGAGTTGCACTGGGTGCGATGGTTAGAAAATGGATTGGCAGATAGAATCTCTAATGAGGGGGTCGACAAGCAAGGACCAGAACTAGACACTATCTTGAGTAACATCCCAAATGGATAGTTCCGAACAGACTGCATCCAACTAGCGGCAAAAGACTGTGATGATAGATGAAGTACAGACGACCACATCGAGGATGGAGGCACAGAGATAACTAAAGGGCACGAACGATCTAGGCAGAATTCGATAGCCCACCACCCAAACACAAGTTACAATGCATATCCAGGTCACACAACAAGAGGAGGTACGACACCACGGTCCTATCAATAGGAAGAAGTACAGGGGATGTTCATGGGAAAGAAGGAAAGTTAATCAACAGGTTGCAAAAGATGAAGGAAAAAAGGGTTTCCAATGGCTGAGTATGGGTACACCTCACCCAAGTATAGATACAGGGAGTGGTAATGATTGTCGTACAATGTGCAGGGAAAAGGATTGGTGTAGAGATGACGACAAGGTTCCCAAGAGCACACACTCCAAAACAGTGAAAAAGGACCAGAAGGTACACCTTTATGAGTGGCCCATGATTGCTGAGATGAGCCTATAGCTGGGGACATCCCATAAAAGAAGAAACACCAGGAATAGCCATAGACTGGAGAGAAGTAATTAAAGAGCCCATCTTACATATCAGGAAGGGGCGAATAGGAACAGGAGAAGCACCCAAGACAAAAACCACCACAAGAAAGCAGAGATGGTAAGAATGAAGAAAACCCATAGTAAGAGAGGTCCCTAGGGAAAAGAACCTCCGACAAGTGCCCGAAGGATTACAAGGATGGAGCAAGCGGCCAGAGAAGCCAAGGGTACTTTTCTCACATAGGTTGATCCAAAGGGAAAAGCGATCATCAATAGGTGGGAGAGAGAAATTAACACTACACGTAAGGGGAAAGCTTGGACATAACTAATTAAAGAAGCAGACGGGATAAGGGACCCAGGGGCTACGCGGCCTAGAACAACCCTCTACCACAAAACGCTGGAGGAGGCCTGGCGAACAAAAATGTTGATAGGAAAGATGAATGCTGACCGGAAAGAGACTATCAGGGAGACTATCAGGGACCACAAGAAGGTGCTCATGGAAATTATGAGATGCCTCAACAACCTAGAGGCCAGTGCAAAAAGACTAGATGAGGACCAAAGGAGCCAAAAGGAAAAAATGGAACGAATGGCAGGCCAATTCCACCTTTACCTACGCTATGTCCACTATTGAGTCTCTATTTTGACATGTATAATGCCCTATCTTACCTTGTATCCAAGCCTCTTTTCCTATGCTATAAGCCCATACTTGACTGTTTACTGCCAAACACATACCTAATGACCTAGTTCATGTTCACAAGAGGTAATTGATGATTTAAAGCATGTTTTGTTTAACTTTCTTAAATTAATTCGATTAAAGTGTTCTATCTTGTATAATCCTAATAGTTTGACTCATGAGAATCTTATTCTGGTATCTCAACATTCTAGTACTACAAGTCATCGTGCAATCCGGTACCATCCTATTCCGGTACCAGTCTGTGTGTATTCCGGTACTAAACAACTACCTATAGGATTCCGGTACTGGATTTTCTCCTCGATTTTCGGGAAGATGACGATGAATATCCAAATTTAGGGACATGGGTTTTGTCCAGACATGTGTTTTCATGCCGACACGTGAGTTAGAATATACATATATCACACGTGTGGAACTCCAGCTCAGGGGGAATGATTCAGCCTACAATTATTAAATATTTCTAAACTGTCATATTGCACCTTGATTTTTGTGCATATGGAAGAATATATTACGAAACCATCCATTGGGTTTTTAGAAAATAAATCCAGCTACAAAACCCATAAATAGTTTCTCATGATTCATAACAGATAGATAGATATCGAAGGATCCTTAACTCGAATTTGTAATATTTGGTGAAAAACCCAGATTTTGTGCATAAACAATTTGAACGAATTCTGAGTTGGGGGATTTGTTCTTATCTATCCCCATTGAATTTCCTTTTATAAATATGAAGGAAGGAGTATTGAGAGAGGAGGAATTAGTATGCTGGAAATTGGATTTCTGAACCAACTCCTTTTGTAAATTCATTTGTTGAAGATAAATGGAAGTTTGAATTCAAGGATCCTGTGTGTCTCTTAGTATTTAACATCTACTGATCTAAAATCTTCCATGTTGGCATCAGCAAGGGCCCACCAATCCATCTTGGTAATCTCATTGTAAATTATTAGTATAGATTTCTATTTTTCTGTACTTGTTGTTTTGATTTCATTTATGATTTCACTATTAGAATTGATTGCAAAGTGTGGCATCACAGGAGCAGTTGGGAGTCCATCATTCGCATTACATAAGCCATCAAATGGAACATCTTATTAAGACTTATGTTTTCTGTGTAGGAATGAAGTAATTTTCTAGAATTGCAAGATTGTAAGATTGCATTAAATTTCTGTTTGTGTTGATTTTGAAGAGTGTGCAGAATTAGATAAGAATTTCTTGCAAGTTTGAAGTGAGTCGTTAGAGAAAATGATAATCAGACTTCATCTCTCACCTTCATGCACCATAGAATGAAGCCTCTCAATTATATTGACAATTTTCTGTACTACACGGGTTTGATTGGAGTGAATAGAGTTATGATTTCTTTTTGTTTAAGAGTGAATTGTTGATTATCGTTTTCAATTGCTACACGGAACAAGATCTGATTTCATCTCTTCTTTTCATGAGCCTATAATGAACAGATTTGTTATGTGAGCAAGAGCCTTTTCAATTGAGTATTTGCTTGAGCGTTTTACTATGAGCTCTATCTTTTGTTATTGTTGAAGTGTGCCCAGATTTGCTTGTTAGTTGTTGTTAAAGACATTAGCTACAGATAACAGATTCAAAGTCCATCTTTCCACTTCATGAGCTTGTAAATGGACAAGGCATTATCTGAGCAAAATCTTTCGAGTGCATGATTGCAAGTTTTTCTTTCGAATTTTTGAATTGTGTGAAGAGTGTTATCTTTGAAAACAGAGTATTTTGTTATTGATGGTTTTTTTTATCTAAGCTATACTAAACATACATAGGAACCTATCTATTATCGACACATATAGTGCATCAACTCTACTGATTATGCAAATGATTGCACCAACATCCACCACATGGAAATCACTCCAGCAGATTGGAGTGGAACACCAAATTGCATCAGGAAGATGCACACGGTGGAGCAAAGGAAGGAGAACAAGGCAAGAAAGGATGGCGACGCAAGACATCCCATCATCCTAGACTAGCGCAGGTTCAGCCCCAAGTCAAGTTGTTGTCAGTATAGGAGCTACCCCTGTTATTTTTGGTTATGTTTTATGTATATGTTATGGTTTAGTCTTTAAAACTGGTTTATGAAGGGCTGGGTTGGTTTCCCTTGGTGGTGGCCCAACCCTCCCCCTGCTATCTTAGACAACACAACTCTGGGATCCCTGATCTGGTTTCCTTTTTGGCAGATCAAGGGATTCCCCTTGTCTTTTTTGTATCATAACTTCTTACAGTAATACAGGATTTCACACTCACAAAAAAAAAACCTCTATCCATATCAACATATGTATATATATTGTTTACCATATAAAACTATCACATGGATACTATAACACTAACACTATCCATAACATGTATATATCGTTTAACATATAACACTAACACTATCCATAACATTATATCTATTGTTTAACATATAGACTGTTATATGGATACTGTCACAACGTATGATTTTAGCATAGTATAGCGAACACATGTCTATACAAAAATTATTGTTTACCACCGCAAAGTGAACATACACCTTTACCTAACATAGGTAATCCCTACCCGATTATTAACCAAGTCTTGGCGTTCTAGGGTTTGACTCTTATCATGACTAAACAATTAAGGGGTTCAAATATCGTTTAAGGTGGATGATAGGTCGGGTCCTGTAGGCATTTACTTCTGGCCTGGTTCATTAATGGCGAGCCTGTCCTGTACCCTCCAGGTTGACACTTAGGCGAATGCGCCCAATGCAAGCTCGCCATCTCCTTGACTTCACATGGTAGAGGTAGGGGTGCATACCAGCCTATCTTTACTCCTCTAGCGAGGACCTCGAGGTAACATTCATTCATTCTTCTTGCCCCCTTTGGTACCATAACATGAGTTTTGTCTCTGCGTTTGGTGAGGTTCGGCTCTGGTGCACGATGGAAAAAGGGCATTGCATACTCGGGGTTTTCTATGCGCTAAGTAAGTAAACGATTTTCGTTGTTTATGGCCTCTGTGAGAATTATTTCATGATGTAATCTTTGTTTTACGCAAATGTAATTAGTTTACAGACCTTGCATTTCCTTTCTTTGTTGAGGATTGGCGGTTACGAACGTATGCATTTGCTACCCAGGATTTCCACCGGGTTTATGGTTTCGGGTTTGGAGAGTTATTGCATTTCCCTCTTGGTTGACTGTTAGGCTTCTAACCTATACTCATTATGGTCCTTTCCCAATCAAACAATGGCCTGAATCATTTTAATGTTAAACCCTCTGCGTTTTTCTTTTATTCACCGTTGTAATACTATTATTCTTACCCTCTGGGACTCATCCAAAGATCCCAATACTTGCCATTATTCAGACTTGTCTATTGTTGATGCTCCATAAGAAATTTCATAATTTGTACTCTGTATAACTATATGGCAATTACTAATTCTCTGTGGGAAAGCTGCGTGTTTAACTTATGTGTATATAAATAACAGTGTTAACCCTCTATGGGAATTCATAATTTACGCTCTGTGTATATCAATAGCAGTATTAACCCTCTGTGGGAAATTCATAATTTACGCTCTGTGTAAATACATGGCAATATTAACTCTCTGTGGGAAAGTTTAATATTTACCTTCTGTGTATATAAATAGTAATCCTCTGTGGGAATTCGTAGTTTACGCTCTGTGTAAATAAAAAGTAACCCTCTGTGGGAATTCATAGTTTACGCTCTGTGTATATAATTAGCAATATTAATCCCTCTGTGGGAATTTCGTTAATTACGCTCTGTGTAAATATATGACAATATTACACTCCGTGGAAAGTTTTCGTATTTACCTTATGTGTATATAAATAACAATGTAATTCGTTTGAACACAACACTTGCTTGTAACCTCTGGTTGTAAAACAAATTCTCTATCGGGAAGGATCGTGGATTATCTCGGGACCACTTGATCTCTCGTCTGATAGAACTAAATCGTTTATGAAAAGGGTCGAGCACGTTTTTGCACAGTTAGGCTTCAAATTATGTATTGGGTCCTTGCTGTAATGTTATTTAAATTTTGTCATTCATTGTGAATAAAACATAGGTCCATCCTATGCGCCTCTTATGAATGCTTATTGATTTAATGTGCATATACATAGGGTTTGGAGAAATATAAATGTGTGCTTCCTATTTGATTAATCAATGCACAATCTATTTCGATGCTAGTTATTTACCATCACCTCTCTCTGTTTTATAAGCAAAGTTCTAAGCACAGATAAATGAAATTAATGATGGGGCCCTTTTCTGTTTTGTGAGGGTACCCATTAGTCAATTTTGGGTCCACTCCTCCTCCTCTTGGATCGTGGACAGATTGTCGCACAAGAACAAAAGGCGATCCGATTCTTTGTAGGAATCAAGCTAAGTATTGTCCTTGACTTATTATTAATATTTGATTTCCATTAAAATTCTAGCATAGTTTACTAAACCCTCATCTTTTCTCCTTTTGCAGGTTGTGCAAATCGAGGTAATCAGATCAAGGAAACATCTCTCTCGAAAGGTATTCAAGTTCTGATCTATGCGTGCATTACTTCGGTTACATACAGATTCTATGTGTACTTATTAGAACTCTGTTTACAATACAAGTAGTTGTGTATTCTTTGGTCTATGGTACTCGAACTGTAATATTTGAACCATGATCGATTGAATACACAGGTTGTTTTTGTAAAATACTTTGAACAAGGTTCATTTGAATATGACAACTAGTTTTTCAATACACTTGTAGTCTATTGAATCACTATCTTTCCGCGGTGATAGATAATATAAAGAATATATATGGATTGTTATTCTTTTACCTACTCTTTACATGTTATCATCTTGGTAAACACACCATCTAAGTTTATTCCTTATTGCACCATTTCTTTATAATGATTGTTATGTACCGATTTGAATAGCAATGCA
>JASDQU010102668.1:363615-417262 GCA_032191745.1 Picea mariana
TATGAGCACACACACACACACACACACACACACACACACACACACACACCAACACACACATAGTTAGATATATATACCACCATCATATCTCAAACAACCAATATTTCCAGTATTATTTAACTATGATAAGCCATAGGAAAACAAGATCATATAGTCCCCTAAGAATTGATTTCATTCATGTATACACAGTCAATCATATTCCTAACAAATGATAATCATAAATATAACATTGAAAAATAATACAAGCTGAGATACATATCTGAAACCTGATGATGGAATACAAATGGAACAACCATGTTCCACCCAACCATAGAACAAAACATCCAAGCTCACTTGTCTTGCTCACCCCCTAGCCTGACCATGAGTCCATAAGGGAAAACTGAATGATCCTGCTTAGCTATAGTCACCATCAACAAATCAGAAATTCCTTTGCCTCACACTAACACTGCTCATAACAACAAATAGTTTCTTTTCCCCAACATACTAAGCATCGTCATGTCTCCTCCATATGTTGTTTTTATATGCATCCTTGTGCCTAGATCTTTCCTTCCCTCCTTGGGAAATTCACATCTTTACAAATCCATGATTTTTAGGGGCTGCTAGTGGTCAAATTCCACATTTTCCACTTGTAAAAATCAGCCTTGAGGTAACTCAAACCTGTTCCCCGCTCATGAAGTCATGGTCAACTATTTTTAACCTGGTTGTTCCATTTGTCTTCCATCATTTAATTCATTAAAAGTTTGTCTTACACATGTGTCAAATAAAATAGGGCAGTTGGGAAAGTCAAATATTTTCCCAACCGTCATCAAACAATTAATTACAACAATCAAAATTCCAAATTCGGATTTGCCATAAATGGCAAATAATTTCCAAATCCAAATTTTCCAAAAATGGAAATTTATTTCAAAGTTCACTTAGAATTTAATATTCTAAAATTTGAGGATATTACACCACGGTATTTCAAAACCAAATGTCTCTCATAATATTTGATACCCAACTTGGTGTGCAAGGTATGGAAGGTATTTGTGAACTCTGACATTGTTTGGTCCCACTTTTGATGCAACGTGGTCCATCTCATGTACTGCTCATCATAGTTTCCCATAAGGTAATATTGCTCCTTGACCACATCCATAAAAAAATCCCAAGTGGGCTTGGCCCCAAATATTCCAGACTCCTCTGTGGAATTTTGCTCGCAGTAAGTTTCCCACGAATGTTTAACATGGGGGAGAGCCTTAAGGAGCGAAAAGGTAGTCTTTTCTCTGTCAGAAAAATTGTGAACAGAGAAATAACCTTCTAGCAAATTTAACCATTTTTCCAAATCATCTGCATCTATCTAACCTTCAAATACAGGAATATCAAAATTAACTTGTACCTTGAGTGGAGTAGCATCTCCAAAGTGATTGCTTGATGAAGACACGCCTATTATTGTCGACAATCGTTGAAGGATTTGGGCAAAATTATCCAACATCTCGTTCCTCTATTGCATGAGGGCTTCCATGAGCAACAACTTGATGGGATCTTATGCTCCCCCGTCTCTCTTATCTTCCGCCATGGGAGGCTTTTATGATCCAAAATGCTTAAAATATCAAAATATAACAGAAGTATACACCATGTACAAAATGTCAATGTGGAGCACAACTCCAATATAGATAAGTTACACAATAACTCCTTAAATAATAGGGGAACCCCACAAAATAACCCAATACCATTCATACTTCACAATTCCCCTCTCTCAATAATGAATACATGATCTCTTATATATAGCTATCCACACTTGCACATGAGGCCCCTTTATCACCAGGCCGACCCTATTACATATGTATTTACACATTACATGTACATTTAGGCCCATATATACCCCCCCTTGGGAACACACCATATAAATTTAGCCATATATATGTCCCCCTTGGGTCATAACATAGTACCCTCCTTCAAAAAGATTTGTCCTCAAAGCTTTGCATTTAAAGGCTTCACATGTGATGAAACCAAGTAATATGATTTTTTTATGTTCCTTCTTTCTTCATTCCATTGTTGATGATCTGTCCATCCAAAATCAATTCTTTTCGGTCTTAATCCTTGGTGTCTAGTTGTTGAATAATTTTATTTCCTTTGATTCCATGGATTTTTGTTGAAGCTTCTCCAATTTGTAGTTGTTGTTGGTCTCTGATAATAGCTTGTTGAAGAGTAGTTTGGTGATCCCTTGTTCCATGAATATTGACAAGTATTCCATCTTATTCCTTCATAATGTTGATATTGTCCTTCTTGTCTTCCTTGAAATGTTTCTTGGTAATGAGGATGTCGATAAGGTTTCACATTTGATGGTCTTCCTTCACTCTGCACATGCATTTCATCTATCGTCTTTTCAGCGACAATGGAATCCTTGATCATCTTTGCTTGGTCTTTTATTACTCTAGCCTTCGAGACAATACAATCATATTTGGCATGTACATCCTCTAGATGGAGTTCAACTTCTTCAAGTATCTTCTGTTGACCTTCTTGAACCTTGTCTTATTTCTCCTTTTGAAGCTGCAATGTGATCCCATCTAACAAATTCTGACGTCCTTCTTCAATTATGGCTTACATTTCTGACTTTACCTCATCTGTATTTAAGGATTCCTCAACCTTCTTGCAAATTTCCTCTTGCAGTCTTTTGGTAGATTCTTCATCCAAGATTCTTCTTTCTTCTTTATTTCGACAATTCTTCTTTTATTCTTTCAATCTCTTAAACCTCATCCAATAGTTTTTTATTATGGCTTCGTAATCTACATATCTCTTCATCTTTCTTTTTCAAATCTTTTCTTGATTCATCTTTTTCTCACTTGCCTTTGCTAGTCTTTTCTTGCTTTAGGTTATTAACCTCCTTAATGAGTGATTCATTAAGGGATATTATCTTAGATATATCCTCACCCTTCTTCTTAATCTCTTCTTTTGATTTTTTTAATTCATCTTGAATTCTATACAATTCCTCCATTTTTGTATCCCTAATCCATTTATCTGAGAAGAGTTTTTCAAATTCTTCCCATGTGCAGTGCCATCTAGTATTTTGATCAACACTCATCCACCACTTCCAAGCTTCATAAAAAAAATAATCTCTTGCTTTCCTAGGAGTCATATTATATTCTTTTACCAACCTCAACCATTCCATAGGATTGATTTCATCTTTATCTTCATCTCCTGTAAATTTAGGTATTTCCATTGATTCTTAATTGAGGTCTAATCCCAACCCTCAAATAACAACCTCAATATATTAAGGATAAATATCTCAAATAGTTGTAATACTTTTTCCAATATGTGCTTCTATGTTTTATCTTTCAAATGGATTTTGAATCAGCTCAATCGGACATTCCAATCAAAAGTTATGATAGTTTTAAGTGAACATACCTTTGAAACCCAGATTTGGAGTCTGTCCTCCTAGCCGACCTTACTTATGATGTATCTCTGCAATTTCGGCCCTTATTAGTCTGAAATTGTGACCTGTAGTACTCTGCAATTTCTTCTATGCAATGCCATAGGTCTGACCAAAATTTAATGTTCCAAGTGGAAGTTATGGTAACTTCCCCACACCTTGCCGAGTTTTGGCCTTTCCAGGAGAGAGAACTTGTACAACGTGCCCCGTGCACAAAAATTGATATAAAATTATGAAAATTGTACCCAAAATACTATGTCCCCTCCACTGTTCAATGCAACTAGTCTCACACAATTTGGATTCTCTATGAAGAAGTTATGGTTGTTTTACCCGGAACACCTGTTTGAGACTAGTCAATAAGACTAGTCATCTACCCTATCTTGCACATGGTGTATCTACAAAATTAGGATGACCCAGAAGCTTAAATTTTTATCACAGATACCTTTATAATTTATGTGAATATCCTCTAGATTGAGGGTCTGAAATTTAACAGAAAAAGTTTTATAGCGAAAATTCCGCGATGACTAAATTCAAGATGATTCCAGAACCCTATATTACATAGGCTATATCTCTAAAATTATAAGGCCTATGGAGCTGAAATTTTAACCTCACGTACCTTGATCTGTCTGATAAATATCCTCCAAGGGGTTCCTTCTGAAACACAGTAGAAAAAAATTTATAGTGAAAATTACAAGGTGTCTCAGATGTAGCAGCGAAACCCCAAGACCTTGAGCTCTGATACCAAATGTTATGATCCAAAATGCTCAAAATATCAAAATATAATAGAACTACACAACATGTACAAAATTTCAACGTGGAGCACAACTACAATATAGATAAATTACACAATAACTCCTTAAAGAATAGGGGAACCCCTTGCAAATAACCCAATACCATTCATACTTCACAATTCCCTTCTCTCAATAATGAATACATGATCTCTTATATATATCTATTCACACTTGCAGATGAGGCTCCTTTATCACTAGGCCGATCCTATTACATATGTATTTACACATTACATGTACATTTAGGCCCATATATGCCCCCCCTTGGGGTCATATCATATACATTTAGCCATATATATGCCCCCCTTGGAATTTTGCTTGCAGTAAGTTTCCCACCAATGTTTGACACGGAGGAGAGCCTTAAGGAGCGCAAAGGTGATCTTTTCTCTGTCAGAAAAATTGTGAACAGAGAAATAAACTTCTATCAATTTTAACCATTTTTTCCAAATCATCCGCATCTATCTAACCTTCAAATACCGGAATATCAAAATTAACTTGTACCTTGAATGGAGTAGCATCTCCAAAGTGACTGCTTGATGAAGACGTGCCTGTTATTGTCCACAATCGTTGAAGGATTTGAGAAAAATTATCCAACATCTCGTTCCTCTGTTGCACGAGGGCTTCCGCGAGAAACAACTTGATGGGATCTTCTGATCCCCCGTCTCTCTTATCTTCCGCCATGGGAGGTCGCTTGGGCTGGTGAGAGCGGTTATCCTCAAGGGAAACTAGCTTGAGACCGAAATCTCTATACCCTAACCTTGTTGGGGACATGCACAAGAAACAAAACGGATTAGCCTGCTCTGATACCACTGATACAGATTATTTTGAGAATGAAATGAAGGGAAAGATATAACAAAGAAATGTACATAGATATAGAAATAAACATAGAGATACATTAATGCACAATTTTTATTAATGAGAGAATGTATAGAAACTATAAAATTACAGAGTGAATGACTCGCTAGAATGGTGGCAGCTTATCTCTGAGAAGAGATATGATGGCTATGCTCATTCGCAAGAAGATGATGATGTTTACAATGAGGCTCTAGAGGCCTTTTTAACATCAATAAAATCCAAAACCGTAACCCCGGAAGATGAAACACCAAAAGGTTTGCGGGCCTCGATGGGGGTAGTTGGTACGTCAACTTCCAAAAGGCGTAACTTTTGCGTATGATCTATGTTTGGAGAACATGATAGCTTGTTTGAAAGGTCTATCCGAGGACTACAAATTTTTCCATCACACTTTGGATAAATCCTATAGTGTGACTATGGTGAGCCCAAAAAACATTGTTTAGGGCCTCAAAATGGCCCCATAAGTTTAGGACCCGAAAAGCTGTAGAAAAACTGCCAAGGTGAAACCCCTGTTTTGAGTTAGTGGAATAGGAGGGTGGCCATCGTTTTCCGCCTGGATCACCCACCCAAGTTCTATTCTCATTAATGACATGTTTATCTCATTATGAGTAAATTGTTGTAACAACTTCAAACCTCGTTGTTGAACCTTGTTGATCTGGCATTGTCCAATGAATAATCTAGGGTTTTCCCCATGAGTTGTTACATAAAAAATTTCTTTCCATGAAAAAACTAAAACCATAAA
This sequence comes from Picea mariana, assembly GCA_032191745.1. Lineage (NCBI taxonomy): Eukaryota > Viridiplantae > Streptophyta > Pinopsida > Pinales > Pinaceae > Picea > Picea mariana. The sequence continues at coordinate 369,404 of JASDQU010102668.1, forward strand.
TTATTTAGAACCAAAAAAACTAGTTACAAATGGCATGATATGGGCATGATATGTATATTGAATACTAGAAAAAAGAGAATGAGCAAAAAAATCATGCATATAACCACCAACAACTACATTAAATGATACAAAATGATAATGGAAACAATAAATAAACTGTGATGGTTAATGCCACGTTACAATGATTTTTTTTTATAAAAATTATGGTTCCGTTGTAGGTGTTGATTTCCATGTTAAATTCTTCTTTAATAACCCATTTCTTTCCCACTTCTGCCTCTCAACCAACCTTGTACTCACCCTTACTTGGTCATCTTAGAAATGCGATGTCATAGTGCCCGGTATGGATTTTTTACCCTTCTTTGATGTGCATATCCAGTGCAATGAAGAAGGAAGCATTTTTATAATTCAACTTCATCGTTTCCATATATTCTATGCAACCTCTCCTCCCATGGTTCCTTGGGTTTCTCCCATCTTCTTATTTCACATCATAGCTTGTGGGGATTGGCTCTTAGCTGAGCCATCACATGTTTTTCACACCACTATGCGTTTAGGTTCAAATCGTCTTGAAATTTGATTTCCCTTTGTTTGTTGAAGTTTTATATGTAGTATTGGTGTTTCCTATTAGCATGTTCTTCCATCCCCCCTTGTTGTAGTGTTCTCTAAATATGGTTTTTTATTTTTTTCTTATTTGTCACGTAGCTATCCTTTTCTATGTCCCAATCCTTGAGCCAAATTCTACACTATAGGTCCTTGGTTTCTTTCGTATTCTCAACTCCCCTTGGACAATTTTGGTCAAAAACCTCCCACTATTCATGGTTATGATTTTTCCCCCATATAAAATCAGTTCTCTAAGAGCCTTCAACTCTATTAGGTACAATCTTGATTCCACAAGGAGTATCTTGTACACGGTGGTCTTTTCACTCTTAAGTTTTTCATTATTAGGTGATTTTTTACATGTTCCATCTGCTTCCACTTGATTTTGGGTACACTTGGGCACCAAACTACACAATCATACAAGAGAATTGGTGTTATGAAGGTTTGGAAGATGGAATGTCACATCTTCCAATCCTATATCTTTGATGACTTGCATTTTTTTTGGAGTAGAAATAGAGATTTCCACCCCCTAGAGTCTTTTCCTTGTGCATGCATCCCAACTCAAATTTTCATTGAAATCCAACCCTAGTCCTAGGATGCTTCTAGTAAATCCCCACCAAAGTTAATTTGGCGCTATGATTTTTCTTTTCCTTGTGAATGAGAACCTTGCTACTTTGGTTTTCCTTTTGTTAATGCACATCCCTACCTTTGTGCAAAAGGTCTCTAAGGCTCTAAAATGTGCTTGCAGGTTGCATATTTCTCTAGCCATGATTGTCGAGTCATATGCATAAATCAAGATCCTAATTATAATCCATGTTATATTCATGCCCCTCCACCTTTTATGTTTATCTAGTCTTCTAGTTTGTATATGTAGACACCGAAAAGTGCGAGGGAGAGAAAACAACCTTGCTTCACTCCAATATCACTATTGAAACCTCATACAACTCCTTATTGGTTCTATTATTGAACTTCTCCTGTTTATATTGTTAGTGTATTGCTTCCCTCCCAATATCTAGGACCCTGTGTCTACCAACCCCTCCAATAATTTCTCTCTCAAGGCAATGTGAAAGGCTTCTATGAAATTGACAAAACAATGCCATCAATTTTTTCCTTTGATGTCTCAAATTGTATTTATTATATCTCTAAGTGTGTTGTAGTGGTCTATGGTGGAGTGATTATGAACAAACCTCGCTCGACCTTTAGCTCTTTTGTCCTTATCCTCAACCTACTTACTAACCTTTTTTCCATGATCCCAACTATTAGTTTCATGAACACTAGGTTCATCATGATGGTTATGTAATTCCTTGGGTTGTTTTTATCTTGTCCTTTAAATATGTGCAAGATTAGGCTTGTTGCCCAATGGTTTGGAAACTCCTTCTTTAACCATTTTGTTGAGGAGCACTACAATGTGGTGGTTGAGGGAGTCCCTCCCCCACTTCAAGAATTTTTCTTGCAACCTCTGATGGCCCTTACATTCCTTGCTACCATTTTTTTCAATGCATGTTTGTATGTCCTCCTCAATAAAAACATCATCAACTACACTAACTTTAGGTGGTTGTTGTCTCATTGTCGGGATTTCATAAAGGTTTCTCACACGAGACAACCATTGCTTGGGTGTAATTTCATTATCCTAAATGTACTTTTGAGTTTGCATTTGTTTCCAAAATGCTTACAGGTTTTCTTTAGCCATCTTCAACATTTCTTGTTGTCCCATCATTAAAAAAATCTATTTATGTCATTTTATCGTCATCTTGTATTGGTTGAGGGTCTTTCTCTTATCTCTATTGTATTTAGCCCTTGAATTTTTCACTCTTCATTGAACCATGGGTTCATTGAGAAGTTTTTAGTTGGTACCCCCCCTCTCCATGGCTGCTTAGGTTTACACTTTCCTAACATTGTTTGGATTGCCTCCATCATCCCTTTGCATTGGCCATTCATGTCATTGTCTTTGCTCGTGAACCTCAATTGGGAGGTGATTATTTCAATTATTGTGCTAAAAATTTATATGTTTTTTTTAGTAACTTCCACCCCATTTTGTGTAGTTTTTTCATCTCTTAGGTCTCTCTTTTGTCCACTTCATCTCTATAAAGTGCAGATCATGATCAAATGACATCACCTCATAACAATATGTGATCATGAATTTTGTTACCCTATCTATTCCACTTTTCGAGATCACTATGTAATTGACCATGGCATTTCCATTGTGTGTGATACATGACCTCACTCAATCCTTTCCACCGCTTGATTTTGTTTTGTATAACAATGTTGAGTGTTGCAAAAAAGTGAGATCTCCTCCATGAAGTGTGTCACTTCTTTGTTGCAATCTATCGATTTTGTCTTCCATCTTCCCTCCTCTTTAGCTTAGCCATAATAAAAAGAATTTAATAATAAAAAACTAGCGTAGATTCAACTTAATACTTCATATTTTAACCATAGAGAATTTGTACATCATTTTTTTAGATCTCTCATAGATCTAGGGTTAATATGGATCTGTGTTGGTTTACTATCGAAACAAGTAACATTGTGTCTATTCCTTATGTTTAAGTTTACTTATATCGATTTCTCATTGTAATTTCTATTGACCTCCAATGGAAGTGATGTGAAATTGTTCGGGGTAAGGATAGAGATAGTCAAGTGGAGTTGTCGCCTTTTCTCGACTTGCATTAAGCAAGGTATTGACTATCCATTCACAAATAATGGGAGGTGACATCACGACTATCCATTCACAAATAATGGGAGGTGACATCATGAATATCCATTCACAAATAATGGGAGTTGGCATTGTCCTGTGATTGTCGTGTCATTGGCATTCCTCATGGACTAACATCGTATGGATTACCCAATGTTATTCCACAAGGCTATAGTAAACATACTCCCCATTGGATCATCCATTATATGATTTCTATTAACCTCATGTTAGTGTTGATTCCTTGACTAGGGGCAAAGAACAAGTTAACTAACGAGAGTTAGTTTCCTTTGGGGGATAGAAAACACTCTCACTCATTTCAAGGAGTCGGTTCTCCTCCAACACTTTGAAATATATTTAAACTAATGCTATGTTTCCAAATATTTATCAATAAGTTCTAGTAAACTAGAACATGTGATAAAAAATAAATATTTTACTATAACCACAACATAAAACATTCATCTAAAATTATAAAGCACTAGAACCAAGGATGGTACCCAATGCCAACCTTAGATTCTTCAGGGCACAAGGTCAGATCAACAACTCATTAATAAATCATATATAGCTCATCAACAATAGTCTCACTAAGAACAAACATGTCACAAAGTGGGATTTCAACTCGGGCAGGGAGGGTAACAAATTTTCCTCACAACCACTCGAACTACACCCAACTGACTACTCAAGGTTTAAATAATGCAATGGAACATTTGAATCTATGCAAACACATTGTTATCTTCTTTTTATAGAAAAAAATCCTTATGAAGTGGAGCCAATAGCAATGAACCAAAAACATGATGAAGATTATCAAATTTATAACTCATTCTACGATGGGAGAAAGTATATACCTCCAAAGATTTGTGCAAGACAAAGATAAACTCATTTACACCTGTGGAAAAAGGAAAATAAAAAGGGTAACTGTTAGTCTCTTAGGGAATTTTGAAAGACTTTATCTTTTCAAGAAAAAAGTGTGCAAAGGAAACATACACAAAATTTTCAATGAAATGGGCCATAACAAAAGTTATAAAAATCATGCTACCTCTCATAATATCTTGTGGAGCTTTGAATTACATTCCAATTTAAAAATGTAGTCTTAAAAAGCCATAAATATTTGTTTGTTTTGAAGCACTACAAGAAAGTTTCATTAAATTATATATAATGACTCTATAAAATGGAATGTGTTCGACTTTGAATGTTGGGATGTGCCTCTTGTATACCAAATAATATAAAGGAATGCCCTAGAATAAGGAAAGAGAGAGAACTCAGAGTAATCACAATGATTCTTGATTTTAAATCAAGGAAACGGTGAAATTAATAGGACAAGTGGGAAGAAATATAAATGACAGAAAAGGTTGTCTCAAACTTACAAAACTCTAGAGGTAGGAAATCCTAGGAAGAATGATTTTGTCATCATCGAGATTTGATTTATGCTTGTTGAGTCAATGGAAATATTCTCATATATGCCTTAACTATTTTAGAAGAGTTCTAAGCATAGCATGGATCAATAACTAAAACACAATGTTGATTGATCTAATTCTTTGTAACTCCTTGTTTTGTAATTCTTTTGTAATTCTTGTTTTGTAATTCTTTGTAATTCTCACCCTCAACCTTCACTTCAAGCAATTCTTCATCACCCTCATGTAGTACAATTACTTGTTATTTAACCATTGGAATGTTTTCCACATTAATGATTACACACTTAATCATCCACTCTCTTATTTCAAATTTTGATATTTGTTTATAGTTGTCAAAACTCATTGCTACATTTTTTTTTTCTTTTGCAACTTTAGCCCCAAATTCCTCCATACTGAGCAATTTTCCTTCATTTATCAATTATGGGCCCTCTAGGTTTTTCGTAACTCTATTTGATTTCAAGAAAACTTTTGATTTGTTCCATCTTACTATCAATGTTTTGAGCATCATCTTTAGCTCATCATTGGGACGAGAATGATGCCAAGTTTCTGTTAAGCCCTAAATAGTGGCACATTACCCCTTAATTAGGAAATATTACATTAGTAATGCTATTTTATTTATGTGGGCTTGGGTCCATTAGTTGTAATTGTACCTCCTAGTCTCCTATATATACCAAGGAGACCTTTTCATTTGGAATCATCTTGTATTTGAAAATTTATGTGGTGTATAAGGAGGTTTCCCCCTCGAAGAGGCTTATTATCTGAAATTATCTTTTTTTCAAGGCATTGAGTACTTATTCTAAGGTTTTTCTATGCTATCTTGATATTTGGTTCCTAACATTTGGTATCAGAGCTCAAGGTCTTGGGGTTTCGCTGCTACACCTGAGACACCTTGGAATTTCCGCTATAAAAAAATTTCTACGGTGTTTCAGAAGGAACCCCTTTGAGGATATTTAGTAGACCGATCAAGGTATGTGGGGTACAAATTTCATCTCCTTAGGCATTACACTTTCGGAGATATATCCTGTGTAAGATATGATTATGAAATCATCCTGAATTTAGCCATCTTGGAATTTTCACTATAATTTTTTTTTTGTAACATTTCAAACCCTAAAATCTGGAGGATATTCACATAAATTATTAAGTTATCTGTGATAAAAGTTTCAACTTCTGGGGAATCCTAATTTTGTAGATACACCCTGTGCAAGATAGGGTATTTGACTAGTCATATTAACTAGTCTCAAACAAGTCTTTTGGGTAAAACAATGATATATTCTTCAGTGAGTATCCAAATTAAGTGAGACTAGTTGCATTGGATAATGGACATTCTTTAGTATTTCTGGTACAAGTTTTAGAATAAAATATCAGATATTGTGATCTTGACATGCTTTACAAGAACACTCTCCTAGAAGGGACAAAAATCAGCAAAGTGTGGGGAAGTTACCATAACTTCCACTTGGCACATCCAATTTTGATCAGACTTGTGGCATTGCAGAGAAGACGTATCAGAGAACTACAAAAATAAATTTTCATACCAAGAAGGGCCAAAATTTTGGAGATACAACAAAAGAAATATCATCTAGAAGAACCACCTCGAAATCAAGGTTTAAAAGTGATACTTGGCCAACATGCCACCAAAAAAGGGAACTTCTACACCAATTAAGCCTCCATACAGTCCTACTTGGACTCTTGATAAAGGTGAAGAAATGTGAAGAGACATAAATGATTTACAATAAGACAATAACAAAATATGAACTACAAGGGATGATGGATTCAACTGAAGCTAAGTTGGAGGAAATAATGGATACTAAGATGGAGGGTTTAAAAAGGGAGATCATGGAAGGTTTGCAAAAAATTCTAATAGAGAGGACACCTGAAAGTGAAAGTGTATCCCATCAAATTCATGATGAGGACACAAGGAAGGTGAATCAAGAATGGATAAACTCCAACTTTGGGTTGAAGACCAACCACTTTCCTAAGATCGATATGAGGAAGTTTGATGGAAAGGATCCAATAACATGGATACTTCAGATGGAGCAATTATTTGATCTACATGATGTGCCACATACACAAAAGGTACAAATTGCTTCTTTATATTTAGAACCCAATCAATTTGTATGGTATCAATGGCTTTGTTCTCGAAAATCACTCATCACTTGGAAAATTTTCACGGAAGAAATGATAGCACACTATGAGGATACAAGGATAAATACTTTCTTTAGCCAATTGATAAATCTCAAGCAAAAGGGTTTAGTTGCAGAGCACATTGAGAACTTCCAAAGATTGAATATAAAGGTAATGGATATTCTAGATGAGCACCTGATTGATGTATTCATAGGAACTTTGAAGGATAACATTCAACATGAGGTTCACCTTTGGGAACCCAAATCATTGGAGAATGCATTCAGGGTGGCAAGAAACGTTGAAAGTAAAAATATGGCTATGGCTACTAGAAGGACCACTCTTAACATCTATCGAGAGAATAATGTTCCTTCTTCTAAAACACCTCAACAATTGGAGGAAAGAAAATAAAAAGGTTTATGATTTAATTGAGACATCAAGTACAGTAAGAGACATAAGTGTGGTGAGAATAAATTATTCTACATAGATTGTGAAGAGGAAGAAGAACAAAAATAAGAACAAGAACAAGAACCATCTCAAGATGAAAACGTAGAAGTGATTTCTTCTAAAGAGTTGAATCCCATGATATCATGTAATGCATTGGCTGCAATTAGCACTCCTCAAACCCTCAATATTGAAGAATATATCAAAAATAAAAAGGCAATAGTCCTAATTGATTTTGGTAGTACTCATAATTTCATTCACTATAAATTAGCCAAATCTCTCAATTTCTTTGTATATCCAGCGCTAGAGTTTCAAGTAATGATTGCAGATGGAGGAACTATAAATTGCTCAGGAAAATGAAATAAGATCAATCTTACTATGGGGTAATATGTAATGAATAGTCCAATGATTTCTATACCCATGGGTGGTGTTGATGTCATACTAGAAATCCAATGGCTACAATCATTAGGAACAATGGATTTTAATTTTCAAGAACTTTTCATTGGAAGGAAAAGAAATTGAGGGGTATCACAGGGAAACCCAGTAAGGTGATAAGCTCTAATGGCATGGAAAAATTATTGAAAAAGGGGCATCAGGGTGTAATTGCACAACTATGCTCACTATATGTTCACACATCTAAGCCATATATTCCCCTAGATCTCCAAGGGATCATTGATAAGAATTCCAAAGTATTTGAAGATATTCCCAAAGGTCTTCCACCCACTTGAAATCATGCTCATGCTATTCACCTAATTCCTGGGAGTGTTCCTCCTAACATCATACCTTACAGATACCCTTATGCCCAGAAGAGTGAAATTGAGCGTATGGTTGAAGAAATGTTAGAGGCTGGCATTATTAGACCTAACCAAAGTTCTTACTTTGAATCGGTCGTAATGGTACTCAAGAAAGATGGCTCATGGCGTATGTGTTCATATTATAGAGAGTTCAACAAGATCACTATTAAAGACACGTTTCCCATTCCCGTCATTGATGAATTGTTAGATGAACTACATGGAGCAATCTATTTCACAAACTTGTATCTCCATTCAGGGTATCACCAGATTAGAATGAAGGAAGCGTATATTCCAAAAACAACATTCCGAACTCATGAAGGCCATTATGAATTTTTGGTCATGCCTTTTGGCCTTACAAATTCACCTTCTACATTCTAGGGGTTGATGAATTCCATTTTCAAGCCCTTCCTTCAAAAATTTGTGTTAGTATTTTTTGATGATATACTAATCTATAACAAGTCTTGGGAGGATCATGTGCGACATGTTGACAAGGTGCTACAACTACTAAAGGAGCAACACCTATATGCAAAACCATCCAAATGTTTCTTTGGGGTGAAGGAGGTAGAGTATTTGGGTCATATTGTATCTCATGAAGGTGTCAAAGTAGACCCTAACAAGACTAAGGCCATGATGGACTAACCGATTCCCAAAACATTGAAGAATCTTAAAGGATTTTTGGGTTTGACAGGTTACTACCGCAAGTTTGTTCGGAACTATGGAAGAATAGCAACACCTTTAACGACATTAACTAAGAAGGATGCATTTTCATGGACTACATAGGCAACTCAAACTTTCAAACAACTTAAAGAGGTGATGTGCAAAGTTCCTTTCTTGACCACACCAGACTTCACAAAAACCTTTATTCTGGAATGTGATGCCTCAAGAAAAGGCATTGGTGCTATTCTAATGCAAGAAGGAAGGCCCCTTGATTTTGAAAGTTGGCCACTCAAGGGAAAAGAGTTACACAAACCCATTTATGAGAAGGAAATGATGGCAATACTACACACATTGAAGAAATGGTAGGCACTTCAAGGTCAAAACAGATCATGATAGTCTTAAATACTTCTTGGAACAAAGACTATCTTCAGAAGAACAACAAAAATGGGTGACCAAGATATTGGGTTATGATTTTGAAATCATCTATAAAAAAGGGAAGAAAAATGTTGTGGCATATGCACTCTCAAGAAAGGATGAATATGTTGAGGCCTTTATCTATGCTATCTAGATCATCCAACCTGATTGGATAATAGAAGTGAGGGATGAATGGAAGAATGACAAAAATGTGTGGACTCTCATTCAAAGGTTGCGGAAGGATTCCAGTGCATCATATACATTTACATGGAAAAATGATTCACTATGGTACAAATATTGCTTATATTTATGTAAGAACTCCCAATTCAAACAAAAGGTACTATTGGAATTGCACACCTCTCTGGTAGGAGGGTGCTCGAGATTTTTGAAAACCTACCATAGGGTCAAGAAGGATTTTTTTTGGGATGACCTTAAAACTGATGTTCAAAGGTTTGTGGTAGAATGTTTTGTTAGCCAACAAAATAAGGTGGAAACAATTAAAACCCCATGTATTTTACAAACATTAGCCATCCCAAGTCAACGGTGGGAGGAGGTTTCCATGGATTTCATCACAGGGTTAACGAAGCCTGAAGGAAAGAGTGTCATCATGGTGATTGTTGATACACTGACCAAGTACACACACTTTTGTGCACTCTCTCATCCATTCAAAGCCAGTACAGTTTCCACTGCATTCATGGAGACAATTCAAAAGCTACATGGAAGCCCAAAGATTATTGTAAGTGAAAGAGACCCCATCTTCACTGGACATTTTTGGACAAAATTATTTTCTTGTTTGGGTACTCAATTAGCTCATAGCTCATCCTATCATCCTCAATCTGATGGAAAAATCGAGACAGTGAACAAATGTCTGGAAGGCTACCTTTGTTGCTTTGTCTCTGATAAAAATACACAATGGTTCAAATGGTTAACCTTGGCAGAATGGTGATATAACACCTCCTTTCATACTGCAACAAAAATGACACCATTTATGGCACTCTATGGATACTACCCTCCTTCCATCACTTCTTCTCTAAAAGAAAAATCTAAGGTTCAAGCATTGGAAGATCACATTGAGCATCAACAACAAGTTCTCCAAATCTTAAAGGACAACCTAACCATGGCACATAATCACATGAAACAACAAGAAAATCAACATCGTAGTGAAAGAAGGTTTGAAGTAGGGGATTGGGTGTTTTTAAGACTACGACCATACAAACAGATGTCCCTCAAAAAATCCAAGAAGGATAATAAAATATCACCAAAGTACTATGGCCCTTATAAGGCGTTGCAAAAGATTGGTACTATGACATACAAATTGGAGTTGCCTGCATCTTCACAAGTACACCCAATTTTCCATGTTTCATGCTTAAAGAAGGTTATAGGTGACAAGATATCAGTTCAAACTATATTGCGAGAACTTGACGAGGAAGAAAAAATCATATTGGAGCCTGAAGCTATCATTGACATGAGAATTCACTAGCTGAGGAATAGATCCATTTCAGAGTATCTCATTAAGTGGAGGAAACTACCTGCTGAAGATTCCACTTGGGAAGATGAGTCTTTTATACAGAAGCATCCATAATTACTCAAGTGTTGCGGACAACACCTGTCTAAAGGGGAGGGGCATGTTAATCCCTAAATAGTGGCACATTACCCCATAATTAGAGAATATTACATTAGTAATGTTATTTTATTTATGTCGGCTTGGGTCAATTAGTTGTAATTGTACCTCCTAGTCTCCTATATATATCCCAAGGAGACCTTTTCATTTGGAATCATCTTGTATTTGGAAATTATGTGGTGTATAAGGAGGTTTCCCCCTTGAAGAGGCTTATTATATGAAATTCTCTCTTTTTCAAGGCGTTGTGTACTTATTCTGAGGTTTTTCTATGTTATCTTGATATTTGGTTCCTAACAATTTCCGATCCTTCAACTTCATTTATAAATACATAAATGACACTATATTACTACCAAGCCAACTATTGGGCCACATAATTGCAATAATATGTACAAAACGCCATAGCTTCACCTTAAATTGTTTACTCAGGGAGCGTGCAAACTTATGAGGTATTTTGTAGTGTTTATGCAAACTATAGAAGCCTAATCCGAGTTACAACTCTAATGATATTGTAGCAAGATAAATGAAAAAATATGGAAGCTCATCCCATTTCACTTCCCATGGACTAAGGTAATGTCTTTAACTTCCATCTATTCTTTTTGTATGCTATAAGTCAGATAGAGCTAGGGTCACTTCCTAGTAGATGAGAAGCTAACAGAGTGAGAAGGATCCTTGGAATCAATAGCCACTATGTAAATGCAAAATCAAATTATGATGTTTATAGATTCACAAAGTCCACTCCAAATCATTGATCATTTTAATGTAAAGGAATTAAAGGCAATCACAAAAATGCACAAGAACAAGAGTGTTGTTTGTAAATGAAAATACAAAATTCACAGAAAGTAATCAATCTATTATACATAAGTCTAGATAAATTCATCATAGAAATTCTAATGACAAAAATGAAATCAAAAGAGAGTTCCTTTTCTCTTTCTTTGAGTGGGTCCCACCCAAGGGAGTTCTTGGAACCCTAAAAAACTCTTAGACTTGGAGAAACAAAACTTTAGTCAACCTTCTTCTTCTTATTCAAAAGATGACATATAACAAAGAAGACATAACTCTGTCTCTCTAGCATAATTCAAACCAGCCTTTGATAGCAACAATTTAGAAAACAGAATAATAACTTGACCCCTAACTCTATCATCTAAGTCTCTATATATTTTGAAATGATGCAAAAAGATCCCATATAATCCCTTCAATCAAATCATTTATTGATGGATGATATCTACTTGATTATTTTTTTCATCACAGTTGAGTCAAGAGGGTTGTTCCCCATCCTCTAATAATTCAAATTCCAAGATACAACTGAGATTTGGAGGAAGTCAAACTAATTGAGGAGTTTACTTTAGTCTGATGATCATTTTTCATTAACGAGGGGGATAAAATCCCTTGCATTTCTCACCCCCTCAATTAATTGAGATGTGATGGATATTTGAAGAGGGTCAACAGTGTGAGGATCAAACTCCCTCCTTGATTTAGAAATCCTTCATAAATGCTACACTAATATTCCTATTTGCAAAACAAATTTTCTCATGTAATAAAAACCACAAAATCAATCTAAAAAACAATTAAGATACTAGGCATACATTGCATTCATTTGGAATTTAAGCAAATCATACTCATTTAAATAAGCATAAGTCAAAATTATCCATTTTGCTCATTCAAAAATAATAATGTCTAGGAAGGGATATGAGGAAAATGTATCAAAATTATGACAATAGGATGGGCAATAAAATGGCAATCTAAGGGCCCATCATTACCCCCCAATTGGAGGGTTACATGCCTTTGTGCAATAAAAATCAAAATCAAAATTAATGATGTCCTACTCATTCTTCATTATCTAATTGTTGCTCTCTACATGATTTTCTAAGGTCATATATTTCCATGATATATGTGATGGCATCTTCGTTGCGGTATTTCGCCTCCTATTCCACTTTTCTTCGTCTCTTCTTCTCTTCCTCCATTGTTTCTCTTGTAAACTGCCACGACAGAGTGGGATGTATAAGAAAAAGGAATCTAAATCTTAAACCAATCAAACCAAGCTTCATTTTTCTCAAGGGCTCCACATAGGTTTGACATCTGAAAATGGAAGTTGTTAATCCTTGCAGGGAAGGAGGTTTTTCCTTCTTGAGAGTAGGGTTTATTTATTCCCACCTACTTTGGAATAACTATATAGCCCTTTCTCTTAATTTTTTCATAGTATCTTAGTACTGGACTATAGCCTCTTTTTTCTTTTCTCTTAAAACAAGGAATCATATGACATAACTATAGATCCTTATCTCTTAAGTTTTTCATAGTGGCTTAGTACTGGACTATAGCCTCTTTCTTCATTTCTCCTTAAACAATTCTTTCTCATGTTATATGAATCCATGAGCTTTTTGGAAGATCTCAACAACTTCATGGTTATAGTAGAGTTTAAATGTACTTGTGGGCCCTCCTATTAAATTCAACCCCTATTATTACATGTGATGACAATATCTTAGAAAATAACAATTTCTTTTGCTTTGAGTCCATTGGTATTTGATTTTTTTTTTGAAATGACCTTGCAACTATGGCACTTTCTACTAAGAACTAGACTATAACTGAGAAATATAGGCTGAAAATTGTTCCACAATGACACTATTCGATCAATCCTAATGACACTTAATTTGTTTAAAGAGAGAAAAAATGTAGCCTCCTTACCTTGTTGGATTATGGTTTATCCTTGGAGTAAGTTTCCTCTCTATGTGTTCTACCTTTTCCTTATGTATTGCAAGTCATATTTCCTTTGACATGGTGCGGTAGACAATCCTTATCCAACCTTTGAGAAATAAAGCAAGTGTGGTAGAAAAACCTTTTTACTCTAGGAAGAAGTTAACTCTCCCTTTCTTTGTCTTCTTGGTTTGGAATAAAATAATGTAGGGTATGAAGACTTCGTAGGCAACTAGAGAATTCAAATTTTGATTTGAAGAGATGTCAAGGTGTAGCCTTGTCATAACATGATTTCTTTTAGGATGATGATACACTCATATCTCCATTCTCTCCTTTTGGTTTGAAAACCCATTTTCTCACTTAGTGTATCATGTTTTTGAACTTGGCCTCCTCATCACTGCATTTTATGGCACAAAATCCCTCTACCTAACTTAAGGTCAAACATTCTCATTGGTGTCGACTGACTAATTCCAGTGTTAAATGAGGTGAAATGTGTTGGATATTTATTTGCATGTTTTTTGATTGATCTTGACATGATGCTTTGGCAATGAGGATGGCCACTTGCAAAAAACATTAAATGTAGGAAACCCCTTTGTTGTAGCATGAGAAGTATGTAGACTTCTATAGGTAAACATTACCATGTAGCGATCTTTATCCTATAGCTTTAGAATTATTTTGAAGTATGTAGCGACTATTTGGTTGTAGGTCAATAAGTCTATAAAATCATGTACATCTATTTTGTATGGGATGGTTGTAGGTCAAGATGTCTATATATGTTTGTAGGATTGTTTGTATGAGTTGGTTGTAGGACAAGATGTCTATACATTTTTTTTTCTAAAACTTCTACAATTAGTGTTATTGGGTATAGAGTCTTTTGGATGCATTGCATTTACATTGATTTCATTAGTCTGGTTTGAAACATTGATGAAATCAATCTAAATTTGATGTGTCCATAAGACTCTGTACTCAATGTTTGTAGATGTCTATAGGATTGTATTATATGGTATGATGGCAGGTTTAGATATATGGATGGGTGTGGATTGGGTATGTAGGAGAAGTAATAAGCATGGAAGTAGATAAAAATGGTATTTGTGCCATGGATAGTAGTGGATATTTATTTAATATAAAAGGGTCCACTTTATAAGGCCCACTAGGTAGGTGGTACCCATTAATGATAGAACCACAAGTAGTTAGGGTTTTTTCTATTGAAATCTATTTAAAGAGATAGGAGGCTATGGAATGTTTGTCTTGTTTTATTGTATTTGGAGCTCTCCTTGTTGAAATGTTGCCCCACCTTAAGAGGAAACTAAACAATGTTTCCTTTTTCTGATTATCATAATACAAGGGTATCTTTTATCTCTTGTATTTGGTTATTGCAATTATATTATATGTATACTTGGTTGTGTTTCAAGTTTGAGGGTTAATGAACACTACATTAAGACCCAATCATCTTCATTGGAGAACATGTATATGATCTTATTTATCAATGATTGTGATTTTTGAAATAGATTAGCAATATCGAAATGTACACCATGTCTAACATATTTCATTTTTTTCACCACAAAATTGAATTTCAATTGATTGCTAGAGCTTGATCTCTCTCTAATGCCATTAGATAATTATGGCTAAAATTCAATAGCTTTGATCCAATATTCAACAACAATTTCATAAACTTCTAATGTGAACCAATATAATTGTAGTACATAAAAATTGGATAATTTGACTAAATATATGGACTAAATTAAGAAAAACAAAAAAAAAAACTTTGACCAAAGAAATACTTAATAATCGATATTTGACAATATTAATCCAAATATTAAAAAAACATATTTTATCTTTAATAAATAATAATTTAACAAAATAAAAATTACATAAATGAAACAAGGGAAAATAGTAGCAAAGTTGCTTATACCTGCCTCTCGAGAATGTCTAAAGACAATAGTTCTATATAGCTCAAAGCTGCAAGTGTATTGAAATCCTTGTGTGTTTTATATCTATATATAGTTAATGTTTTAAGCATATCCATATCGATTGAATAAGTTACACATAAATTTGAAATATCTTGTACAAAGTATGCATTTTTTGATGCAATATAGCCTAAAAGCAAATGCATCTTTTCATATGTAACTTTAACAAGAATTACAACATGTAATTAGAAGAAAACAAAAAATAGACGTCATACAAGAGTGAATACAAAGATGCATAAGAAAATTAACAAAACAAAAATTACTATGGAAATTAATTTATGTTTAAACAAATCAACGAGAGCTCGATAACAATGACTCCAATATTAATGACATGTGTCCATCATTGTTATTTTGACACTAAAGTTGATCATGAAATGCAGAGCAGGTATGCACTAAGAGGGAATATGGAGGGAATAAAACAGATAAGACTCCAATATTAATGACATTTGTCCATCACTTGTCCAAACCACCAATGCAAACAAGATCAAGATCCTTGCTAATTTTCAAAATTTCAAAAAAGATTTTGAAATTCAAATATTTACCAGAGCATTGTTTTCTAATTAACAACATAGATTCCATAAAGTCATTCATATTCTTAGAGATAAATATGAAAGGAGATACACATATTAACACAAATGATTTCAAGTAATCCAAATTCTTAGAGTTAAGTGTGCAATAAAATATTACTTTTAGATGAAAGTTAAATTGAACCTAGGCAATTGTATTAAAAAAAATATCAACATTTTAGTCTTCTTAGCAATATTGAGTGATTCTGCCTCCATTTGAAAAAATTGATATCCCTGCAATTCACAATGAAATTGAGTGACAAAACACATTGGAAAAATTGCAAAATTGAAATTGGAAAGAACTTAGTATAACAATCTTTTGAAACATACCTTTTTTTGTTTGAAGTTTTTTTTTTGTTGCAAAAATTAAACAAAGGAAATCTTATTCTCCTACAGTTTTCTCTACTTCAACTATTGTATTGTCTTTATTGATCATAGTCTTTTCATGAACAATGAAGTCACGAAGCATGTAGATAACATCATATTTTTCTTTCAGATAATCTTCGTATGATAATGCGGTTAACTTTGGCAAAAGGTTTCTTAAGATGTCATCTTTAAGACAACATGAAACTTTTGTATTTTCTGTGTTGCCTATGTTGCATTTTAACATGTGTGAATAGTCGAAGTGGGTTTCAACATGACATTTAACAAAATTCAACATTGTTCCTTGTATTGATCCGAAATATTCTACTGCTAAATTGCACTTTGAACATATAGGCTGAAAATGATTCAAATATATGTTTGCTACTACCAATGTGCCTTGAACCTATATGACATGAGTCAATGTAACTATGAGTCAATATTTTTTTAATAAAGAGTAAGTATAATATAAAATATCTCTAGATGTTTACTAAATTTTACCTGGTTTGTGCATTTAAGCAACAATTTTAGATCATCAAAATCCTTCTTTTCCTTTAATGGTGCAATGAATGTTGATTGTCCCATGCGAAGTACATTTGAAGTTGTTTCTTTTTGTTTCACAATGTTTCTGAATAACAACACAGGTAATTATTTCTTTGAAAGCTGCTCAATGAAAGCAAATTCGGCTGCGAATGTTGGAAATAATTGTAGCTACATTTTAACAAAGACACATTAATCTTCATTTTTTACTTAGAAAGTACATGGAAAGAAAACAAATCTATTGTAATCTAAATTTTTGGATGGAAATGGACTTACAATTGCCTTATCATTTTCTAAATTGCCATATTTGATTTCCAATGTATATTGTGTGCCTAATTTCTATGCACTTGTGACAATTGCACCTATTGTTCCTTGAACATATTGTTCTGTTGTGGCTAAAAGTATTATAATTGATGTGTTTGGTATGAAGTTGTACTCCTGACATGCAGGTGCTATGTTTTCTATGCTAGTCTCTTATTCCACTAGCAAAATACATTAATCTTTACCATGATCGTAATTGGTTTTCAGTGCAATTTTGAAATTTGTAATACGAATGACTTTCCCTGGAAACAATTTTGTTGATGTTTTTCAATGAAATTAGTGTGGACATTCAAGGTTACTGTCATCTCACCTTTCACATCTGTTAAATTTGCTCGCAAAAGCTCAGTTGACTTTTCTGATTTGTCAAGTATTGCTCTATATGTGACAACAATATTGCCATCAAAAAATTTCCCAGTCAACAGATACGAGTCAAGGAAGTTATTTGTTTGTGCCTATACATGGAAAGCAAATACGGGTCAACAGATGAATGTTGGAAGTAGATATTTGAATTCATATTTTTCATTCTCTACCTTTTGTTTTCTATTTCGAATGTTGTTGTTTTGTTTTGTTTATCTTCATTTCTTTTTCTCATGTTGTTGTGGGCCACACAATATTTGTTATATTAGAGAAAGATCTAGAGAATATGAAGATATAGCATAAAGAAGATTGTATGCCAGGAAAAAGTGTAAGAGAAACAATATAATTATATTTGGAAACATATTTTCGAGAAACATATTATGAAGCAATAAGATCAACCATCTATGAATTATAACTTATTGTATTTCCATCAAATTTTTAGTCATAAAATGAATCTTCAAGACTGTAGTTTGAACATAATAATTTTTCATCAACAAACAATCATTGATAGCATCAAGCATCAAATGAAACATGTCATACTCAACGAATACATAAGCACTGTATTTTACTAGGTTGGGCTAAGATGGGGACCTTTTTTTTCTAGGCTTTAGAAGAAGTCAATAAGGAAATGAATCGTATGGGTTTTGAGGGACCAACTTGAAACTATACTCGAGTACATATTCCATAACCATTATAGATGCACAATCAATAACTAGCATAGTAGCATTTTAGACTTTGGCTGTGAAAGCAAATTCATGTTGCACAACATGTTCCCAGGTGCATCAAGTTGGTCTAACATTAAATTTGATTCCTTGTTTTTTCTAAGTTCCTAGACATTGTCCTAACATAAAAACTCTATCTTGTTTCACTTTAGGAAGATACAATGGGAGAAAATGTACTTTAAGGCTTTTGAGGGGAGAATTAAAACTCCACTCCATTAGATAATTCGTAACAATGATAGATGGGCAACAAATCACTAGAATGGTAGCATGGAAGAATTTGGTTGTAAAAGCATAGTGGTGTTGCACAACACAAATGGAGAATATATAATGAAATGGAGAGGTAATAGTAAAATATGAAATCATGTTTTTACTTTTATACACAAATTAGTGCACCAAACTACTTGACATACTAGGTTAACTAAACAATGAAAGCACCAATCTATGATCAAGCACATTGAGGAATTTGGGAGACCCATGATAGGTTAGCAATAAACAAGTTACTGAGTGAAATTGTTTAAAAATAGAAAACCGGTTAGAGTCATAGTGGGAATTGTCCTTATGCATTTGTATTTTAATTGTTTTGTCTATAATGGTCTTTATTGATACAACGATACTAATGCCTCGTAAACGCCATCAAATTTCTCTAATTGTGAATTTTATTGTTTGGTCTTGCTAAGCTCTCAAACGTTGCACTAACATAAGCAATCTATGTTACCGGGTTTCAAAAGAAGCTAAGAAGACAGTGAATTTCTATGCTTTTTAGGACAGAATTTAAAAGTCTACTTCATTAGATAATTCGTAACAATGACAGGTTCACAATTAAGAAGTAGCATGGTTCCATGGAAGGCTTTTCTTGCCAAAGCATAATGCTGTTGTAAATCATAAATGAAGCACACATAGTGAAATTAAGTCACAGAAGTAAAATATTAAACTATGTCTTCACCTTTACATAGAACCGAGTTCACCAAGCTACTTGACACACTAGGCTACCTAAATCATCAAAGAACAAATGCATTACCAAGAATGTTGAGCATTCTGAAAAACTCATGCCTCCTTGTCGATAGCCTAGCAATGAGATATATATGTTTCTACACTACAATGAAGCAACTACTCTGATCCATTTAAAAACAACTTTGACAATGAATATTATTGGTATAGACAAACATATCTTTATAAAGGAAAAGCAACAATGTCTCTGTTATTAATCAAATAAATTAGATATCCTTTATACTATAGGTTCTATGGTTTTCCAATATGAGATATGCAAAGTAATGCAATTTACTTTGTATAAAAGATCAATAGACTATAACATCCTACATTGTAGTTAAATGTCGTGTTCTATAGAAACTTGCATCTTCTCATTATACAGAGCAAAGGATTGAAAGAGATAGAGGTGGCGGGGGGGGAAAGAATATCAAGTTGGTTTTATACTAAATTTGATTGTTTGGTTTTACTAAGTTCCTAGAGAATGTGCTAAGATGAGAACTCTAGACTGTATTTCAGAAGAAGCCAACAAGGAAATAGATTTTAGGGTTTATGAGGGGGAAATTTAAAACTCTTGTCCACAGATATTCTGTAACAATAATATATTCACAATAAATCATTGGCATAGTAGCATTGAAGATATTGGCTATGAAAGTAGACTAGTACTACAAAGCATAAATACAACACATAAAGTGAAATGAAGTGGTTAAAAAAATATGGAACCACATTTTCAGTTTTATACACAACTTAGTGTACCATGCTACTTGAGACACTAGATTACCAATGTATCATCAAGCACATTCAAGAATTTATGGGACTTATGTCTCTATCTGTATATGCTAGCAATTAAAAGTTTTTGAGTGAAACTGTTAAGAAGTAAAAAAAATTGTTGGGAACCTAGTGATACTTTTCCTTATGGATTTGTATCCTAATTATTCTGTCTATGATAGGTTCATGCATATAAGAGTACATTTTAGGGTTTATGAGTGGGATTTAAAACTCTGGCCCATTAGATATTATGTAACGATGATACATTTGCAATAAATCATTAGCATAGTAGCATTGAAGACTTTGGCTATGAAAGTAAACTAGTATTACAAAGCATAAATGCAACACATAAACTGAAATGAAGTGGCAAAACAAAAAAAAAAAATATGAAACCATGTTTCCAGTTTATACACAATATAGTGTACCATGCCACTTGACATGCTAGATTACCAATGTATCATCAAGCATATTCAAGAATTTTGGAGACTTATGTGTCCACATGGATATGCTAGCAATCAATTTTTTTTGAATGAAACTGTGAGGAGGGAAAAAAGTCACTAGAAACATAGTGGGAATTTTCCTTATGGATTTGTATCCTAATTATTATGTTCATAAGGTGTTCATCCATATAAGAGTATTGATCTTATGTCAAGGAGATCAACTTGGTCCATTATTGAATTTGATTATTTGGTCTTAGTAAGTTCCCAGACATTGCATTAAAATAAGAACTATATTTCACTGGATTTGAGAACGAGCCAATAAGAAAATGAATTTTAAGGCTTTTTTAGGGGGGAATTTAAAACTAAAGTGCATTGGATAAACCGTTACAATGATATATGGGAAACACATCATTAGAATGGCATAATGGAATACTTTGGATGTGAAACCAAATTGATGTTGTGATGCATCTTGCCAATCACATCAACTTTATCTGATATTAAATTTGATTGTTTGGTTTTACTAAGTTTCTAGAGATTGTAGTAACATAAGAACGCTATCCTCTTGCGTCCTTGAAGAAGACAATTAGAAAACGAAGTTTAGGGATTTTGAGAGGAGCAATTTAAAACTCCACTTGATTATATAGATATTCTATAACAATAATATATGGATGGTAAATCATTAGCATTGTAGCATGGAAGACTTTGATTGTGAAAGCATATTGGTGTTGTAAAGCATAATTGCACCACATAGAACAAACTAGAGTGTTCAAAGTGAAATATGAAACTACATTTTAGTTTTATACACAACTTAGTGTACAAATCTCCTTGATGCACTAGGATATCTAAACAATTGAAGCACCAATGATTAATCAAGCACATTGAGCAAACTAGAAAGGTTACTGGGTGAAATTGTTGAAAAGTAGGAGACAAAATATGAAACTACAGTTTAGTAATATGCAACAATTAGCGTACCAAGCTCCTTGACACACTAGGTTACCTAAATAATAAAATAACTTATGTATGATTAAGAACATTGAGAAATTTCGAAGACCCATGTATCCTTCTGGATAGGCTAACAAGCAAAAAGTTTCTGAGCAAAATTGTTAAAAAATAGGAAACCAACTAGAAACACAGTGGCAATTTTCCTTATGGATTTGCATCCTGATTATTCTATCTATGACATTTCCATGAATATAAGAGTATTGATGTATATAAGAAACAAATTAAAAACTCTAGTCCATTAAATATTTCATAATAGATAGCCTGTAGGTCTATATAGTAATAAAGTTCCAATGCAAAAAGTGTCTAGCTTCAACTATTCTACTAGAGAAATTGAGGATAACATGCAGTATGGGTACAAGTGTGTGTACATGTAGGTGTGCAATACTGCAATTCTTTCATTCAATGGCCAAGCTCACTTGCAAGATTGTTAGTAGCTTGACTAAGCCTACAATGGAAACTCCATATCTTTCATTTATATTGTATGATAAAAATGTTGAATTTTCTAATCATAAAAGAAAGAATAAAAGAGATGGAACTTAAATTTACAAAAAAATAAGACACAAAGATTTACCTTTAAAATACAATTTCAATTATCTTTGCAATGGTGTTCTAGAACTTGATTATTGATACAAATGTGTCTATGACAATACAGATGAACGCAATGAGGATATGTGTGTTTTTGTTTATCAAAGAACAAACATTTGACACGGTAAATGTGACTTGTGACTCTAAGAACCTTATAGTGAATATAATTTAAATTATTTTTTTCTTGAAATAAGTTAGGATATAGATATAATTATATTTCTTTTTTGTAACTTTCAAAGAGAATATTACTATGATCTGAATTTCACTCAAAACACAACAAAACATGGACTATGTCATGGTTAGTCCAATATGCTTCTAATACATGAGCATGGCATTGTTCAATTCACGAGTTTGTCCAAATGTGATCAATAACAAGGTTTTCCTTCCATGAAAGCCTATGTGTTATATCTTGCATTTCTAGTGATTGCATATATTGTTGCAACAATTTGCTCATTTGATTATTTGAACAAATGTCAATGTTGAAATCACCAATTACTACAAAGACATAACCACTTTGCACCATTTCAATTTTTGCTATTGAGATTGTATCAACTATTGTTGAGATAGATGCAAAAGGTGCAACACAAATATTGAATATGCAAATTGATTTTTGAGCATGTATATTCGATGCAATTAGTTCAACTTTATCATTGGAATAGTTTTTTGTTGTTTTTATTTGTATAGTTTTTTCTATGCAAGTGAGGACTCCATGCACAAAATGTGCTATATTGATATTGAATTTGCTTAATTCATTAACAATTGGTGGATAGTCTAAATGGGTTTCTTGAAAGAAAACAACCATATTTTCTATCAAATCTTTATCTTGTACTACATCTTCAAGGTGCTTATGTAGGTTACGTGTGTTTAATGTAGATATTGAAAAGTTGTTTATAGACAACTTTGATCTTTCAATGTCTTCTACTATCCATGATGCATTTGTTGTTAGGCGATTCATTTCATCTAGCACTTTGTTTTCCACATGAAAGTTATTTTGAGACAATGGCTTGAGTAGGCACAATGAATCAATTGTTTTTACTCTTGTCAATGCTATATACACAAGTCGATGCCTTGTGACTCTAGTTGGATCAAATGCAAGCCCATTTAGATTAAGCCCTTGGGTTCTATGTATTGTTCTAGCACATGCTAATTGCATTGGAAATTGCTTTCAAATAGTTATTTGTGATCTGTTTCTAGGAGTTGCCTTTGGTTTCGCAATTCGTAGTATATGTGTCCATGCTTATTGAATGCCTTGCTGATATAGTTGAAAATGTTTATTTTTCTGGGATTTTCCAATTGTTGTATCTACAAATTCTATCCAAACAACATCTACATATTTGTCTTGTTTTGTGTATTCTTTGAATATTCCATCAGCGCCATTAACCAATCTGTCTTCTATGTTGTGATTCCTCGCATATAGTTCAACTAACATATTTCTTTTTAGTAGTATTCTTGTTGGTAATGTTATTTCTTGCTCATAAGTTACCATTGTGTCTCTATAGATTTCATGTTCATCAATAACATCAAGGATTACTAATTCTCCATTGACTATTGAGAGCACCTGATTGTTATGTTTATTCACATCTTTGTTCCTAAAAAACAAATACTAAAATAATGGATCTAAGGGTGGTGTTCTATGACAATGAGCATTTATGTATTCGATGTCCTGGTTTGATTGTTCGTTAACTCTCATTTTGTTCAAGATTCTAATAAAATCTGTCTTTTTTATGCATTGTCCTTTGCAATTGATAGAACTTGACCTCATCTCGCCAAAATGTGTATGGAATTTTTTTCTTATTGATGACTGGTTCTACAAAGATCATTGAATCCCTTATGGGTTGTGCTTGCTACAGATATCCAAAAAATATTAAGTCGACATTACCAAAGTAGGATGTTAATGTGTACTTTATTTCTCATAGACATTTGTCGACTTCATATAAGAATGTTTCTCTTATCAAAGATGCTTCATCAATCAGTAGTACATGGAGTTTCTCAAAATGTTTTGTTAGTTTATCCAATTTTCCACTATTCAATGGAAAGTACTCTGATTTTTTAAAGGGTATATACAATGCAGAGTGCAATGTGACACCCCCTGCGTTGAACGCTTCCTTTCCTGTATATGTAGTTATGAGTCCTTTCAATTGTAGTAGATCATAGTCAATTTCTACATTGTAGAAACAAACGAATGATTGGAATAGTTATTTGGTGGTGAATGTTTTGTCAGTTCCTACACCACTTGTTAGAAACAAATGCACTGGTTTGTTTGGTTCACTCTTTTTCTTTTTTAATATGTCCTTCATGATTGTAGCTTGTTCTTGGCTCAATTTTCTCCTAATATTGAAGAATTCTAAATTCTCTAATATGTGTGGTTTCTTTACAATGTGATAAGGTCGATTGGCATCTATTCTTATATTACTTGTGCTCTGGAAATGTTG
The DNA here is from genome assembly GCA_032191745.1 of Picea mariana. Classification (NCBI taxonomy): domain Eukaryota; kingdom Viridiplantae; phylum Streptophyta; class Pinopsida; order Pinales; family Pinaceae; genus Picea; species Picea mariana. Next base: position 393,876 of record JASDQU010102668.1, read on the forward strand.
CAAATCATTTTCAAAATCATATTGCTCATAGTTGTTGGCCACATTTGAATACAAATGTTTCAGAAGTTCTTTTTTCGTTATCAGTGATGTTTATGTTGAATAGTTTTTCTTCTTTATTTTCAATTTATTTTGTTGCATGTTCAAGGTCACCCCATGTCAAGTTTGTTTCATGCATAAAATTTCATTCATTTTCCTTTATGGTCTCTATCACCTAATTGTAAGCATCCTCCCATGTAGAGTATATTTTCTTGAAAATGTTTTCATTTACTCGATATGGAACATATAGCACCGGTTTTTCTTAGTAGTAATTCTCAAGATCTTTGTGCTTGTTTCATTTCACATATCTAATAACATATGACTTGTCATTATTTCGACGTTTCCTACCTTTTTTGTATAATTTGATGCAAATTCTGCTAAACATATGTCATTGATAGCTTCAAGACGACATATGTAGTAATCAATTATTGAAGAACACATTATATCTTCGGAATCATCTGGCTCACGTTTCAAATCTTTTTGTTTTTTAAGGAAAAACACTCGTTGCTCTATTGGTGATGTGTTTATGAATATACACTTTCTTGAACTAGTGTTTAGTGGTAGAGGCAGGATAACGTGTATAACTTGTTGTGCAAACATTTGTTGCATGTTTACTAAAACCTTTCCAAGTCTATTAATTGTTTTCATAATATCGACATTTGATTTTTCACGTTCTTCTCGTATGCATTTAAATGTTGATGTCATTGTTTTGTCAAATTTTGTCACGTGGGAGCTACAATATGTTGTTTTCGCATATGAATCAACTATGAATTGAGAATTTGTATTTTCATTCCATATTTTTGGAATATGGCGTGCAAAACTATTCATCCATATGTCTGATGGCCTTCTCTGTAACAATACAATTTTCTGATTTAAGCTACATTGAATTGCATGGATGTATTCATTTTGTGTTAAACGTAAATAATTTAAAAAGCTATCAAATGTACATGTGCTCTCATATTTAGAATCTCTTATTGTTTCATATATTAATTCTACATTTTCATTTGTTTTGGCATTGTCATATTCTAGAGGTTTTAGTATTCTCATTGTCTTCATTGGGGGTTGTGGAAAATTGAATCTACAATGCACATTTTTTCTTTTCCTACAACTTTTTGTATGACAATGATGTTGCTACATTTTCAACTCATCTCCAATTGTTGTTGAATCACATGACAAGTATTTATCAAAAAAGGTCTCAAGTTTTGTCTCTATATTTTTCCCATATATTGGTGCATATTTTATCCATAGCAATCCATGGTCATGTTCGCTTCCTCTGTTTTGAAACCCAGTAATGAAAAATAAGTTTTCAATATTTTTGTAGTACTTAACGTCAAGACTTATTAAATTTCGCATCGCATATATCTTTTTTGTTTGTTTGTTAATTTGTCTGGACCTGATGGATGCAGGATTAACCTATTGCTTGAGAAACTGCGACTCAGGGGCATCTAAGCCATCAAAATCACCCGGGGATCGCACCCGGCCTGAGCCACACCAACCCTTAACATGGTTGGATTTTTTGTCCCCGCATGTTTTGAACCGATGAATTTAACAACACACTCTATCACTGACTGTCCTACACCTCGAGGACTCGCATCGCATATATCTTATTTCTATAGTAACGAACACAAATTATAGGGTCATTCCTAATCAACAAATCAATTTTATTGTTTTCTATTCCATGTTAAGTTGTTTTTTTTGTTTGGTCTTTTATTTCTTTTAGTCAATTAACCAATGGTTCCCAACGATTTTCTACACTACTGAAAGAAACGAAAAAGGTTGGTGGTCTTAGTTGTCGTATCATTGCATATATGTTCTTGCGTGTATGTCGTTGATAGTATCATGACGTACAAATTGTTTTGAGATCTATGTATCCAATATCTCATTTCAAAATGCGATCCAAGTTCGGATTTTACTTTACATCTCTTTCTTTTGTATTTCTTCCATTCAATTTTCATTTTCTTATTCTAATCCATATGCTACTAAGCACTTGATTTAGGATAATGAGTACTACTTTATAGAATAGGTTTGTTGTATGATATGCAAAGTCATGTTCCTTGTGGAATACTTCCCACTTGAAATTTTTTTGATATGAAAAGTTTCTAGTTACATCATCAAGTCGTTTCTCACCATAAAACAATGAGGGGAAGCTCATATCCTCTGAGTATTTGTCTTGGAAAATTCCCAGCGGAACATAGCCTTCACCAGGAGCAACATTTAATTGATTATTGTGGATATTGAAGATGGTGTATGTATCAGTGAATGCATGTTAAAGCATTTTATTTATTGGTTCATTGTTTTCCTCATCAAATTATTCACTTTCAATATATGTTTCATCTTCATATGCTTCTTCTTTTTCTATGAATACTTGCTCCCATTTATCAATTATTCATACTTTTTCCAATTTGTAAAGTGTTGTTTTACATAGTCGTTTTAAAGATTTCATGACCATGTGTGCACATATGTGCCCAATAGAATAAGCATTTTTTAATCTAAGACTCTTCTTTGTTTCTATTGCAATTGTCCCAGTTTCATTTATGTTGCGAGGAAACACATGTTGAATTCTGAAATGTCTATTGGGACATTGATAACTCCTCTAGTGAGTCCTAATTGTGGTTTTCTATATCTTTGTCCAAGTTCTCTTACTTGCAAGAAAGATAGCCACAATGCTATTAATCATTCTTCTAGCTCATCCAATTTTTTCAAGATTCTTATGCTTTTGTTTCGTCGAAATTTTTTTGGCACATCAAACTTAGCGTCTACATTATTTTCCAATGCTTTCTTGCAATGTTTTCAAATGTAACTATTATTAGTATGATCTGTTACAATTTGTCTTGCTTTTTTTTTCGTAATTGCAAAGAACTTGTTTGTGTCCTTGTCTGATTGATGTAACATATTTTAGGAAGAAAGTTTTCTCACATATTCTACAATCAAGAATAGGCACATCTGTGATTTGTTTATGGAACTCTTTTTCTGCAACTGTGACTGATTCTTTGTTGTTTTTTCTTTTCTTGTCCACCTTTTTCAATTATTGTCCAACAGTTGTAGAATTTCTTATTTGACTCTTGCCCTTTCCTTCTGCTAATATTTTACTATGGCCACTTATGTCTTTATCAAGTCTATCATGTAATTGTTGTTGCAAAGATTTACTTCTAAGTACTTTTTTTCACTTTCTATAAAATTTATAGACTTGGTTGACTTTTATTTCTTGTGGGAAATAGTTTGGAATCTATGTTCATAAGAATTTGCACATTTTCAATGGTTCATATACTATATGCGATTCAATTTTTCATACTTCGACTATATCAAACACTTTTGCTTCTTCTGTAGAAGAAAGTATCGAAGATTTGATCTTCCCTATTTTAGAAGAACATAAATGGATATTGATCTTTAATATTCTAGTCAGTCAATCATATACACACAACTAACCATCAATATATCCTTCTTTATAAGGAAATGCTAATTGTATCATGTACCCTTGCCAATTTGCAATTTTTGGTATTTTTTTAACCATGTCGTCACTAATATATTGGCAAATGCATCTAATTGCAAATGCATCATTTTGCATTATTGCATTACAAAATGTTTGTGACATTATTCCCCACAAACAAGATACATTGTATTCGTTACTTTTTAATCGACATAGTGTCTCGAAAGAACTCTCGCCATATGTACTTTCAAAAATATGTACTCCATTTACTTTGTTTTCTTCAAGAGTAGGAGAACTGTGAATAGTTTTTTTGCATAATAGGGACTCAAAATATCCAGCAAGTGGATTTTCATCATGAAACAATATGTCATAAGTGTTTGTAGACAAGTTTAAATTGAAATGCAAGTAGCTTTTCATTTGAATTTTCAACCAAACTCTTATTGGCATTCTTAGCAGTTTGATGCGTACACAAAAAATGTCGTTGCATACCTCTATTGTCTACTATCTTAATTGATGTTGATCTAGACATCTTATTCAAATATTCTTCTCGATCACTAATATTATGCATTTATATCAATGAATACCTATTAAGCTCGATTTGATAAGACGTAATTGCCTTTGTATCTTGTTTTTCAAGTATGTCCCAAAGTATTCTATTGTACCCTCTCTAATTTATGTTGATGCGTATCTAAAATGAAGTAGCAACGATAATGCATTAAACAAGCAATCTCCTTCAACATATGCAAAGTTTTCTAAGAAAAACAAGCCGTATCTTTCTAGCACAGTACCGATTTCTATCATTGACTGTGGAATTTTTGTATCCATTTTATATCATTTTCTTGGACCACTAATATAATCCATATAGCATTTGGCAGTGCTTGGTCATTTATTTGAAATCATATAAACTGTAATTGCAATATGTCGACAATTAGTCTACAAGGCTATTTAATAATATGATATAGGCACAAAAACGAGGGGAAAAAAAGCAATTAGAGATATTTTACATTAAACTATATGAATGCAATTGCCATATAAAACATGCTTGAAAGTATATGTACATGTATGTATTATATACTGCAATTTTTTTTTCTTTTTTGTAATGAGCGAATTTGTTTGGAAGATTCCACACACCTTTTCACTGGATCCCACAACTTTCTACAACAAGCCAAAATTGCAACATGTCAATGTTTCCATGGTAGGAACACAAATTTTCCATCAAGAAAACCAAAAGATTGTCAATAAGTGACACACATACTAGTTGCAATATAGAAGTAAACTTTTATATATATAAATAATCGACCACCTAACATATTGTTGTTCTTATAAATATACCTCCCACAACCGAATCTCCAAATCAACTATCGTTGAACACTCCTTCAAATTCAAACATCTCATCTGCTTTGACCAAACCAAAATCCTAGCCTCAACCTCGCATTACTCTACTCGGCTCATTCGAGAAGCTCTTGAAATAGAAAAACATCCTAATGATTTCAATCGTGAAGATGGCTACAAACTTGGCCAATCTTGGAAACCCACCATTCACCTACTTAATCATTAGGTTTCCTTCGTCAAGTCTCTACCATTACCCCCCTCCCCCCTCCCTTTCACGCCACTCTAGTTTCTCGCCACCTTCTAACTTTCCGCGATAACCTTCCCTTTCCTCTTCTTTTACCCTAAGTTTATTCAATTTAAACCCCCCTTAAATATTTATATTTTGATTCTTTAATACATTATTTCATGATATTACCCTTCTTTATCTTTTTGAAAATCTACTCTACCACCTTTAGATTTATCAAAACATATCCTTCCCTTCATCATATTTTTATATTATTCTCATTTCTTTACTCTCATTTCCATAATATTTTATATTACTCTCACCACCTTCTGACTTCCATATTTTCACAACCTTCCCTTTCCTCTTCATTTACCCTAATTTTATTCCACTTTAAAGCCTTTTAGGTATTTATCTTTTGATTCTATAATATATTATTTCATGATATTACTTTTCTTCATCATTCTAATAATCTACTCTGGCACCTTTAGATTTATCAAAACATTTCCTTCTCTTCATCTTATTGTTATATTATTATAATGCATTCTCATTTCTATAATATTTTATATTATATCATAATAATTTCCTTTTAATTTTACCTTTGTAATCTCAACCATAAATTCGTGTTTTTAATTAAATATTATTTGAATATTAATCTTATCTTTGAATCTCAACGAGTATTTTCATCATTTCCACTACTTTTTCCCCATATTTTAATTCAACAATCATTTTCAGTCCAGCCTATTTAAATACATACCTCAACACTCTTTTCATTACTTCCAAGATTTCTATTGTTCTTGATGATGGGTGGAACGTCTACTCGAAATGTTAAACGTTTCAAAACCTGATACATTATGAAACATTATCAACATTCACAAAATATTCATATATATATATATAACCACATAATTAAAATTTCTTCTACACAAGCATATTTTTTATATTATGCATAAATATAATTACTTCAGGTAAAAGAAAAAGAAAAAAACTCACGCTTGAATAAAAGAGGTACATCCATATTCTTGTAGTAATTAACAAAAATAGATCCAATTGTCATTAAAACCAAGATAGAGTTATTGTTATTGTAATGTTAGCCACCCTTATAAGCACTTTACATGAATCATAAACATATGCATAGGACATTTCTTTTAATTTCTCCTCACAGTGAGTGTTGTGACAATGCATCCTTGGCCAGAAGAAGATATATTATAATATTATAATCTATATTATTATTATTATTTATAGATTATGATATTTGTTTCATGGATGAATCACTCGAAAATATATGTTGAGAATATGTTATAAATCACATTTTATTTTTGTTTTTGTTTTTGTTTTAAAATATACATACAGTGATAAATGATATATCTACTATGATAGTCTTGATATAATCTTCATTTTATTTCATAATAGTATGTGTTAGCACCAATTCTTGTAAGCAGGGTGTTTTTCTCGATTCCAGACCCTTGATATAGAATGCGAAGAAATGGGGTGTGGAAACCCATCAAATGCGTTTTAGTCCAAGGACGCAGCCTAAGCGCCGAGTGCAGCCCACAAGAGGAGTCAATTTTGGGTTTTAAAATCAAGCGAGCGAGCAGTCTGATTTCAACAACAAGGATCAATTGGTGAAGCAGATCGACGGTCGGCGGGAAATCGCAGTTAACAGAGTTACGCCACGATTAACGTGATGGATAGCGCTTATATTACATTCATCAAATGATCAGGACCATCCATCCTGAAGGACGTGTGGCGTGCGATTAGGCTATGTCGCCACTTTGCCCATCACGACCTTGAAACGCTTTTCTTTGCAACTGGGATCCCCGAGACGCGAAGTGCTGAAGGCATCCCAGACCCGGGCCCACAATATCACAGAGCAGTCTCAGCCGTCCATCCAAAAGGGACACATGGTGCACGATTAGGCTCCTCGACTTTTCGTCCATCGCGACTTTGAAGCACAAGGAGCAGCCTCTTCTGATCCCCGAGACGCGAAGTGTCGAAGGCGTCCCGGACCCGGCACAAAGCAGTCTCAGCCATCCATCCAAAAGGGACACATGGTGTGCGACTTTGAAGCACAAGGAGTAGCCTCATCTTATCCTCGAGACACAAAGTGACGAAGGCGTCCTGGACCTGGGCCCACAATATCATGTAGCAGTCTCAGTCGTCCAACCAGAAGGATGCATGGCGCGTGATTAGGCCATGTCGTTGTTTCGCCTATCGTAACTTTGAAGTATGAGGAATAGCCTCCTCCCAATCGCGAGACGCGAAGTGCCGAAAGCGCCTTTGAAGATAGGCATAGGGTCACAACCCGTAGTCACTTGGGGGCGATAGAAAGAACTGCGCAAAGGGCCAAAGCACCGGGTTTAGCTACAGAAAGGATCACCGTGTTCTCCAGGTGCTAGTTCGACTTGATCTCAATCCTGATACCTTCTCGGAGTGAATGAAGAAGAGAGAGGGTGGTTGAAACCTCGCCTCACTCATTAATTGCAAGGTATGGATGTCTTGGCAGGAAGTCTGCCTGAGATGGTCCTCTGTACTGGTTTTTTGCACAGAAGCCATGCTGAGTCCTCGACTCACCAGGAAAGCCTGCGCACACTAATTTAGCATTTAAGGGCTCAGCTACCCCTTAGCATGAGCCATGCAGAGTTAATATGGCATATGACAGAGGAGTGCGGGACAGATTTGATTGAAGAAACGTCCCATCCCGAAAGTCCAGGACACCTCTGTTGGGCAAGTGTTTAGGAGTATATGTACTTAGTTTTGACATGTTTCAAAGGAATCGATGGTTGAGAAAGGCTCCCGACTGTAAAAGATTTAACGAAGCACTGGTTATTCTGGTTATGCATTGACTCTTGAGACTTCTTGCCTTATGAATGTCAGTTTCTTTCATATCTTTGTTTGCACTGTGTTAGAACAACTTGGAATTGGAGGATCCAGCCGAGTTGTAGATGTTATAGGATGATGTAGGTTGGATCACTGTAACAACTACGTTGTCTCTAATTAGTCTTGTGATTTTCTCAACATTGAATGACTTGGAACTGGAGGATCCAGTCAAGTCACCCTTTCAGTTCCCTGAAACTTTGAACCAAGAGGATCTTGCATTTAGAGTTTTTCTTCTGCAAACTGTTGAAAGGCTTGTTGCCCGAGGTAGTTTTGCTCACTCCTCTCACCAAGTCTTCCACCTGCTCATTCTACAATCAACCCACTAACTGAAGTTAGATCAAGACCTCCTTTGTTCTTTACATACCAGACCTGGTCCCTGAGCTAGAGTGATTCCGTCCTGAGTCTCTAACCATTTGATCATCCATTAAACTTATCGTGACATAAAACTGATGGGCGTTGGGCTCTGCTTCTGTCGCAATCCAGGAGTGACTTATGACGCTAACAGTATGATATTACAATGATATTTATTATATCTTAATTGAAGAGTATATTTGGTGTAGTAAGTTGGTGCCAAGTGATGTAACCAATAAACTTATATTCATTCACAAGATCTAAAAACCATGCAAACACATGAGAATGGAAAATAACTCTTTTTTATTCCTTCTCCATTCTAACTATTACAATGGAAGTTCAACCCCTTATAAGTGCTACCTGATATTTTCGAAAACAACTAATTTTGAAAACGCAGATGATTTTAGGAAATTCTTCCATGACTCTAAAATTGACCAATAACTAAGAGCTAACTAGAGTGACACTATTTTTCAACTTGCTTTTCTGGTTAATTTCATAAACTAAGAGATGACTCATAATTAAAAATTTAAAAATTCTCATAAAAACACTAAAACCCCAATTTGAGGCCTTATATGAAGGAATTTGGCCCTAGAAAAGTTTCAAAATGGTGTATGATTTGAAGGATTAGATTAGCACGACAGTGAACTCTTCAAGACACAACTCCCTGTAAAATTTCATCCCAAATGGATAACCGAGTCAAATATTATGACCCTAAAAAAATCCCTACATCAATATCCTCTGGTTGAAAAGAACGTAGCTCCTGGAAGTTACTATCTTCAAACTGTTGCCACTTACCAGTATTTAGGTTTAGCAAGTCCCCCTCTGTAATCCATGTACTCTCTGCTGGTGTTACGTCTTCCCACTGAACCAGATATGGGTTGTATTGGCCTCACCGAGTATGAAGGGTCTTCTTATCTAAAATATGCATAATCTTTTCCTTTTTCTTGCTGTGAATGGTTTGTTTCGAATCCACCTCTATCTCACTGTCATCACCCAGATCATCCCCACGGAATATATACAAATCAGAAACATTAAACACATGGGAGATATCGATATCAGCTGGTAAATCGACCTTATAAGCATTGTCATCGATTTTCTTGAGAATCTTGCAAGGACCAATTTTCTTATACTTCAATTTGTGGTAGGTTCCTCTAGGAAACCATTATTTCCGTAAATAAACCATCACCATATAACCTTCATTGAATACCTGGTATCGTCAATGAGCATCTTTTATAAAAAAATTATGTTCATTATTGGCCTTCAATTTTTGTCTCACATGTTGTTGCAACTGTTGAATGTGTTCTGCAAATCCTTTCCCATCATCATTGATCCTATCCCCCAGTGGTAGTTGCACCAAATCTAGGACACCCATAGGATTTCTACTGTAAACAACCTGAAATGGAGATTTACCTATATATCTATTCAATGAACTATTGTAGGCAAATTCTACTTGAAGTAAATCCAAATCCCACTGCTTGGGCTTCTCTCCAACAATGCTTTGTAACAGGTTTCCCAAACTCCGATTTACTACCTCGATTTTCCCATCTATTTGGCAGTGATATGCACTACTGAACTGTAATTTAGTCCCCATTTTCTTCCATAAATTCCTCCAAAAATGACCCAAGAACTGAGTATCTCTATTAGAGGTAATAGTTTTTGGAACCCCATGCAATTTCTAACAACTTTTGAAAAAAACAATTATGCCACCCTCGATGCATCACTAGTTTTCTTGTAAGCAATGAAATGAGTCATTTTAGAGAACCTATCAACAACCAAAAAAATAGAATAATTACTTTGTTGGTGTTTGGGAGCCCCAACAAAAAATCCATGCTCATATCTATCCATGGGCATGTGGGCACTGGTAATGGCATATACAAACCTGTGTTTTGTGAGTGTCCTTTAACCATTTGTCAAATCCTACATCGTGCCACATACCTGTTTATATATGTTTTCATCTTTGACTAGTAATACTTATCTTTGATTAAGGCTAGCATCTTATTCTTTCCAAAATGTCATGCTAAACCACTACTACAAAGGTCTATGATAATATTTTCCCTCATTGAACCAATTGGAATGCATAGTTGTTTTCCTTTGAATAGGTATCCATCTTGCAATAAAATATTCACCCTGATTAAGATCCATGCTCCCAATGACTTGATTCTTCAATTGTTCCACAATCTCCTAAAAATAATTATCAGATGCATAGAGATCCTTTAATACAACAAACCCAATTACATGATTTTCCATGGTTTTCAAAAGAACAGTGCGTTGACTCAAAACATTTGCAACTTGATTCTGTTGTTTCGATTTGTGTTTCAAAACAAAGGTGTAGCCTTGTAAGAAAGAGACCCATTTTGCATGTCTATTGTTCAATTTATTTTGGGTGTTTACATATTTTAACGCAATGTGATCAGTAAATAACACAAACTCTTTCGACACTAAGTAATGCCTCCAATGTCGCAATGCTTGCACAATTGCATAAAATTCTACATCATATGTGGGATGGGTGACCACCTGGGAAGTCCTGGTTACCGGGTGTAAGCCCCGGAAGTGATGATTGATGCTATGAGATTCGTTTCACTGGTTTCAATCCCATTTCTTCACCCCTGTGACACCCAATGCAATGAGTGCTAAGTGGACTATTCAAATCATGAGAAATATTGGTCAATTGCAACTAATACTCATGGATATGGGTCATATATTAATGACTTACACTACGCAGTTATTCCCGAAAATGATATCTAATATGTTGCACTGCGGAAGCCCCTCTATGATTAAATAATAAGAGTGAAGGGAGCTCTAACTGAATAGTTCATAAGGCACAATACTTGCTAAGGTTTTACAAATGGGGTAACAATCTAAGTGGGCTTGATTGTGGGGAAAACTCCACAGTTAAGTGCACTTGAGCCAGAGGTGTCCTGGGATGAGTGACCACCTGGGAAGTCCTAGTTACCGGGTGTAAGCCCCGGAAGTGATGATTGATGCTATGCGATTCATTTCACTAGTTTCAATCCCATTTATTCACCCCTGTGAGCATCACCCAATGCAATGAGTGCTAAGTGGACTATTCAAATCATAAGAATTATTGGTCAGTTGCGACTAATACTCATGGATATGGGTCATAGATTAATGACTTACACTACGCAATTAATCTCGAAAATCATATCTAAACTAGGATGTCATCAAAATAAATGACAACAAACTTACCAATATAAGGTCGAAGCACAACATTCATCAACCGCATGAAAGTACTAGGTGCATTGGACAATCCAAATGGAATCATCATCCATTCATATAGTCCATCCCTAGTCTTGAAGGGAGTTTTCCATTCATACCCTTCGTGAATCCAGATCTGGTGGTATCCACTTTGTAAATCAATCTCACTAAAATATTTAGCTCCGGCTAGCACATCCATCATGTCGTCCAAGCGCGGTATAAGAAATCGATATTTTATGGTAATTTTATTGATTGCTCTACTATCTGTTCACATCCTCCGTGTATTATCCTTTTTGGGAGTCAACAATGTTGGTGCAATACATGGACTCATGATTTCTCTTACCAAACATTTATTTATAAGTTATGTCACTTGTCGGTTGAGATTTGCATGTTGTGTAGGAATCATCCTATAGGCTACCCGATTAGGTAAAGATGATCGTGGGATTAAATCACTGTGATGTTGAATATCCCTCTTTGGTGGAAGACCATCAGGTAGTTCATTAGGGATAACATCAACATATTCTTCTAGTAACTTGACCACTTCAATAAGAATTGGTATGTCTTCCACGACTCCTTTTTGCACTATTAATGCATAGCAAAATCACATTGCCTTCATTTACTTAACACACTTTCTGACAACATATTCTCGACTTTTCCCTCATCCTTAAGGGGCAATAAGACGACTTTCGATCCATCCTTCCAAAAGGTGTAGGTATTCTTTCCTCCATCACGCATGACTTTTTTGTCATATTTTCAAGGCCTCCCCAATAACAAATGACATGCATCCATCAGAATGACATCACACCATACTTTATCTTTATTAGTCTTACTGATGGAAAAATTAATCAAACATATTTTATTAATGGTGATTTTGTTCCCCTTTTTGAACCATGCAATTTGGTAAGGATGGGGATGTGTTTCACAATGCAATTTCAACTTATATACCATCTCTTTGGAAACCATATTCTCATAAATGCCAATATAATTAACAATAACTTGACATACCTTTCCCCCGGAAGTGCATCTGGTTCGAAAAATATTTGTCTGAAGCCAAGAATATTCATTGTCGCTACTTTGCCTTTGCTCTTTTTCGAGAATCACCATTGACCTCCATATCATGAGACTATCCCCCATATCAGGAGAGACTTCAGATTCAACTCCTTCCTCTTCATTCTCATATTGGACCACGTTCAAACTAGGTTTTTGTCCTTTCTTCGGCTCTTGCATGTTATAATTTGGGCATTCAAATGCTCGATGATCCTCTACACCACACCTAAACACACATAAGGTCCTCCTCTTCCACCAATGTAACCTATACCCCTCTGAAATACTCTTCCTCATGGTTGATTCAGGTTACCTTGTCGAGTATCTTCTACTTTCTCAACTCCTTGGGATGATTCACCTCTACCATATTTAAAACCACCTCATGAGGGAGATGATGTACCCCTCCTTGCTCCTCTATTCCTTTGAAAAATTTGTTGGCTTTGATTTTCCTTAGCCTTTAAGGCTAATTGGTATGCCTCTTCCACATTGCGAAACATATGCATACTCAATTCATCTTGAATAGAAATTTTAAACAATCCACATACCTTGCAACAAGTTGTTCATTAGTTTCTTGGTGATCCACGCGAATGGACAACTGATAAATCTCGTTTGTGAGTTCCTCCACGGTGGACAGGTTTTGCTTCAAGTTCCGAAATCTATGAAAAAGGGTCTGGGCATAGTCTAGACGAAAAAAAAATTCTCACAATTTTTTTTCATCTTGCTCGAGGTCCTAATTTTTTTTTTATGTCTTTCTACACATGATCCCACCAGATCATGGTGTGACCCTTCAACTTGGTGCATGCAAATTTCACCTTCTTTTCCTACGGCATAGGTTGCCATTCAAAAAAAAATTCCATCGATTTCAACCAATCTATTAACTCCTTTGGTTTAAGATTCCCTGCATATTCTGAAACTTCCATCTTGATCCTATCATTTCTCCCTTCTAGAGCCCTGAGCATCATTTCTTCAAAAGTCATGCGCTTTAATTGTTCTTCTTCATGTTTTGTATGTTGATCTACATCTCCTCAGACTGTCCCCTCATTAGACTCTTCTCTTTGTATTATTCTCTGACTATCCAACACGTTTGTAAGATATTTTACTTGCCTTTGGAGGTTTTGCATAGCTATGTGCATCTAAGTAAGATACCCTGCTCTTCATCTTCCTTTCCCAACCATCTTCCTGCTCTGATACTAGATGATGTAACCAATAAACTTAGATTCATTCACAAGATATAAAAAGCATGCAAACACATGAGAATGGAAAATAACTCTCTTTTATTTCTTCTCCATCCTAACTATTACAATGGAAGTTCAACCCCTTATAGCTACTACCTGATATTTTCGAAAACAACTAATTTTAGAAAAACAACTAATTTTGGAAAAACAACTGATTTTAGGAAATTCTCGCATGACTCTAAAACTGACCAATAACTAAGAGCTAAATAGAGCGACACTATTTGTCAACTCACTTTTCTGATTAAGTTCATAAACTAAGAAATAACTGATAATTAAAAATTTAAAAATCCTCGTAAAAACACTAAAACCCCAATTTGAGGCCTTATATGAAGGAATTTGGCCTCGGAAAAGTGTCGAAACAATGTCTAATCTTAATGATCGACTCGGTACGGAAGTGAACTCTTCGAGACACAACTCCCTATAAAAATTCATCCCAAGCGGATAACCGAGTCAAAAGTTATGACCCTCAAAAAATCCCTGCATCACCAAGCCAGACAATTCTCTCTGCAACAGGTTATATGCATACCCTTACTAACTGGAGGTACAGACATATTTAAACTCACAATATTGGAGAAATGAAAATTGAATACTGCAAGCCACATTGTAACATTGAATACACAAAGCATAGCTCTTGTATTCATAAACAAATACATATGTATCATAGATTAGATTACAACTAGTATGAAAAAATTTCTCAAACATTATGTGAATGTCCCTCAATGTGAGTTTAAGTCTTTTACAAGGTTGAACGTCCAATATATAAATCCTATTAAGTCCCTAAGTTAGTGCAGTGAGAGTATTGACCTATACAACTAGAATATGTTGTATATACCGTGTAAATACTAAGCCTATAGTGTCATTGTTAACTTCTGAATGGAGCAAATCGTTCCTTCACTCCATAACCAATAAAAATAGAGGTTAAAAGAATAATTCATTTCCCTATTGTAGAAGCAATTAAAAGAATAGTTGTCTCAGTTAAAAGTCTAGTGGAGAATTTGATGATGTAAAGGGTTGGTTATTTCTTGTATATTGACTCATATTGAACCCTTGAAAACTGAAAACAATATCAAACCTCCATGCCCATAGTAGAATATTTCACAAATTCGGGTACAAATAGTACTGGAGTTTTAAATAGTTAATGAATCTCTAGCTAACAACAAACCCCATTAATACTATGGTGCATTAACACAGCCTTAAACCAACAATTTGGAAGATGAAGACATTTCATAAAAACAAACACCAACTAACTCAAATGTTAAGGAGGAAATTGATTTAATACCAAATCTCGCAAAAGAATAATGACTTGATGCCAAATCTTGTAGTACAAGCCCGATAGCCTTTGACATGCAATTTCATCGAAAAATGGTTTACGTTGGTGGAGACGAGGTGTAGCTTCTGAGCGTCTTCTGAACTAGGAAACAAGAATATTGTCTTTAATCTTCATAATGAATAGAGCCTCGTCAGTCCCATTTAGGGAATGCATTATTCTCCCAATGTAGCAACTTCCCGAAAATACATTTCAGTATGTACATGATAAAAAAAAAGTACCATAAAACGAGGAGGCTATATGTAAACTATGTTGGAAAATCCTTTGTAGCTTTGCAGACTTTTAGTCAAGCAACAAATAGAGGGCATTGATAATGTAATCCAAGCTATTTATGGCAGGATAATATATGAATCCTTTGGCTTTTTCTTTATTGGGGAAAAGAAATTTTGAAATATCGGACACCTAAGTCCAACTTCAACAAGGCTCACTGAGAGAAGTTAATCTACAACGCAAAAATTTCACCTAATTGTCTCTATTCTCTAAAAAGAAGAGAGAAAAAAAAACAAGACCTACTATCATAAATTACAGGAACATCTAATTAAACAACCATCTCTGAAACACCAACTCATCAAATATTTGCAAAATTTGATCATAAAAATGCAACGAATACAGTTCACGATGAGCCTTACCTCAAATAACATGATATATTACATCAGAGGTTTTCAACTATACCTCCAAACGCCACAAGAAACTACCGACCCAATTACAACAATGACAACCTACAGTCCTTCCACCATATCAACAATGCCCAACTTAGAAATTGACCTAGTATCATAAATTACAGGAACAACATCTAACTACAAATCCATCTCTAAAATACCAACTCATCAAATAGTTGCAACATTTGATCATAAAAATAAAATGAATATAGTTTGCGATGAGGCTTACCTCACGACCGACCCAGTTGCAGTGATGGCAACCTATAGTCCTTCCACCATATCAACAATGCCCAACTTAGCAGTTGACAACATGAGTGCTTAGTGCAACACAACTTTGGGAAACGAAATATTAACATTCACCCAATTTTGGAACTACGGAGAGAAAATTCATTGCTCTCTGTAATCAATATGGCAAGCATAAACCAACATGTAACACTCACCCACAATGAAATCTCTATAACCACATTCAGATATGAATGTCAAATACGAGGTACAAGTTGCAATATCCAAACCTCCTTGGAAACATAATCTGTATCCCCGGGATTACATTCGACATGTGCAATAAAGTTTCCTTTGGAACATAGCACACAACCGATGAAGGAAAGGACAGATCACGGGTTCCAAACCGACCAATAACACGCCCACTGTCTAAACGAGTCGACCAATGTTAAATGCATCGATTAATGTTGCACCAACATTGTTAATTCTCGAACTTAACACAACATGACCAACCAAGCCCTAATTCATTGCAGCTTGCACCACATACCAATCAATTTATTATTTTCTTTTTAATTTTTTCTCAGTGTAGTCCATAATAAGATAAAAAAATTGACAAATCAAACAGAACCCACACATTCAACCAATCAAACACGAGAGAAATAAAATTTTAAGATATTCGAAAATTGTATTTTGTCAAACTCTAATGTTTAACTTTTGCAAAAAATTCACGATTCGACGAATTAAAAAGTCAAAGATGAGTTAACGCCAAAACGATTACAATATACCTAATCTTTAACAAGTATAATAACTTACATACAATTTTTTCACATTTAATGGATATATCTTTGAATGCAATAATCATCATTTCACATTGGTTATTGGAATGGATTACAAGAGAACGCCTCTAAAACCCATGGTCCTAAATATTTGAATTTCAAAAATGTACCTATAAATCATTACTACATCAAAATTCCTTGTAAAATTTTTAAAATAAAGAAATTAAAAAAAACATTTAATTGAAATGATTATAAAATAGAGGTACAAGAAGATAACTTTTTGGTTGTTTGAATTTTTTATTTTATTTTTTTATTGTGTTTTTAATGCTAACCTCGAAAATTATTATTATTTGTTAGTGCAACCATTAGTGATTCCACTCTACATAAAATGGAACATAGTTTTATATAAATAATTGTGTCCTAATTTGCCTTGATTTTGCAACCATTCCATATTATCCCAATTTTATTTTGTGTACGCAAAATATTACATTTTAAAATCTTGTGTCAAATAGTGAAAACACATAGTATACAACAAAGCTTCAAAGCCCTAAATGCAAAAGTAATTTGTGTACGCACACATATTTGAAAATATTACATTCTAAAATCTTGTGTCAAATAGTGAAAACACATAGTATACAACAAAGCTTCAAAGCCCTAAATGCAAAAAAATTAATTAGATACTACACACAAATATAATATGTTATCACAAAACAATTATAACAATAACACTCAACAACAAATTTTTAAATTTTATTGAGTCAATGGCTAATGTTCTTGGGCCTCATTAAATCCATAAAGTTTATGTATGGTTTTCTGGATCCCACAACAACCAACACTACAAAAACTCAAATTAATAGAGAGCAAAAGACCCTTTGTTCATTCACAAATTTCATATTTATGCTTGTGCTCATTGTATTTTGACTTTTCATCTATCAAATGTTCAAATTCAACATTTCATATTCCAAGGGTTTCTAAAAGCTCACCAAGGATGTCAAATTTGCATTGGTTTCTCAAAATTTCAAGTTTGTTGTTACGAGCATGGTACAAATATGGTGAGAGGGTTTGTAAAAATGCACACCAAAATTTTTACAAGTGTCCTTTTAAGAAAGAAACACCTAAAATCTATAGATATTATCATTTATGACAAAACCAATATCTCAAAATTTTCCAATTCAACTCCATTTGCGCATATCGAATTTGCCAAGTCGACAACTTTTGTATTTTTCACTAAAATTGACCAAAATTGCATTGCTTCACTAAATTGCTTACCTAGGGTTCATTTATTGGCCAAATTGATTGATTCAAATAGGAGAAAGTGTATTTTCTCATTCCTTACCTTTCGACATTTCCAACCTTTCAATTTAACCCTTAAAACTTGATGTTGTGTAAAAGTACTCAAAATCTACACTCACTTTACACAATGTAAAAAAAGGTCTCTAAGGCCTTACCAAAATGCATGCCAAATATTTCTCATACATAGTATAAGGAAACTATCAACAATGGTCTATAGTTTTTTTTGCTAGCCACAAAACCCATGCCTTAGATTTCCCTGACACATCACCAAATGCACATAGTTTTCTTGCAAAACTGCCCTCTAACATTGTATTTGACATTTCCATGATATGCACGCCATCATCACTAAAATGTATGATGAGGTCGAGTTAAGGATCCAAATCAATTTCTGAAATATGATGTGAATCCTTTCCATCTTTTGTAGTGAATTCTCTCTTACATTGTATTATTCTTGAAAACAAAGTTGTTCTTATTTTCACAATTCAAAAAAATGCATATAAGGGCTTTAAAATGCTAAGATGAGCAATTGTTTTGTTAATGACTTCTTTTTGTAAATAAATATGTAAAAGATCTACTAAAGATAATATAGACAAGTTTGATGATGATCGACTTGTGAGGGTTTTGGTTTCTCTTGAAACAGGGTCCACCAAAGATTGTTGTAATTACTTTTTGTATATAATGTGATGATATAGATGTGTTTTTAGATTAAAAAAAAAAGAAAATGATGAAAATTAATACAAGCTACAAAAATTAAACTCATTTTAATTAAAAATCAATTGATGATGTAAATAATTCAATAAAAGAAAAAAATACAAACATATAAGAATTACATTTAAGAATGAAATGAACAAAGTGAGTGAACTGTAGTGACACTAGGCGACATCAACCATATAAATCCTAGTTATAAAATATAAAGATAAAGACATTAAGATTATTAAAAATGAATACAAACATATAAGAATGAACTCAATACAAGGTACAAGAATTAAACTCACTTTAATTAACAATCAATTGGTGATGTAAATAATTCAATGAAAGAAAAAAAATACAAACATATAAGAATTAAATTTAAGAATGAAATGAACAAAGTGAATGAATTGAAATGACACTAGGTCACATCAACCATATAAATCCTACTTGTAAAATATAAAGACAAAGACATTAAGATTATTAAAAATGAAAAAAGTAAAGTGGAATCAACAACGAATATCATCCAAATTGTAGCACATATAAACTTATAAGTGGAAAATGCATAAATAAGTAAAAACAAGTATATGTTATTCATATACAACACAAAAATAAAATATCAAACTTTTATTTTAAAATTGTGAGATAAACAAAACATTTTGAAAAGTTCAAAAACAGTTGAGCACAATCATCATTACAAATTATAATTAATATAATACTGAAAGATTTACATTACATAACCCCAATTACCAAAAACCAAAATTTACTTTACACAACCCCAATTATCTGAAAATTTACATTACACAACCCCAATTACCTAAAAGTGTGCATGGTAAGAGATATTTTGTAGATAGTCAAAAGTAAATATTTTGTAGATAGTCAAAAGTAAAATCCATTTATGTTCATATAAAAAGATCAAAGACAAATAAAACATTTCTATAAACTTATAGAAAGTTGTGACAAAGGTAAAAATATAAGAGTAATATAATTATATTTAACTTACAAATAAAACAAATAATATAAGGTATAGAAAGTTGTGACCAAAGTAAAGATATAAGAATACTATAATTATATTTAATTTATCAATAGAATACTATAAAGTGTGCATGGTAAGAGATATTTTGTAGATAGTCAAAAGTAAAATCCATTTATGTTCATATAAAAAGATCAAAGACAAATAAAACATTTCTATAAACTTATAGAAAGTTGTGACAAAGGTAAAAATATAAGAGTAATATAATTATATTTAACTTACAAATAAAACAAATAATATAAGGTATAGAAAGTTGTGACCAAAGTAAAGATATAAGAATACTATAATTATATTTAATTTATCAATAAAATAAATAAACAAATAATATAAATAAGATTGATTATCGATAATTTAATTATCATCTACAAAATCTTTTTACCAATATCTTTTTTTCATATAATTTATTTTTTTTAACTTTCATAATTATAATATTCTCTTTTCACATATTTTGTATCTTTCATAATTATAATATATTCCTTTCACGTATTTTGTAACCTCATAATTATTTTGTAACTTTCATAATTATAATATCATCCTTTCACATATTGTGAAACATCATAATAACGATAATTATGAGGAAAATTGGCCGGCATTCTTTATTTTGTTTTTAGATAGCAAAAACTACGCATCATCTTTTTTTTTTTTAATTAACCCAATTAACTTTTTCCATTGATTATGGTATCTTTCATATCCTTATACGAATACCTACCTAATTCCGGCAGACTTCGTAATTATCAAAAGAGGTTTGTGCCATAGAACC
The DNA here is from genome assembly GCA_032191745.1 of Picea mariana. Classification (NCBI taxonomy): domain Eukaryota; kingdom Viridiplantae; phylum Streptophyta; class Pinopsida; order Pinales; family Pinaceae; genus Picea; species Picea mariana. Next base: position 414,371 of record JASDQU010102668.1, read on the forward strand.
TACTCTAAGCCTGCATTGTTTTAAATAGAAACGGTTGTAATTTATATCATCAAAAAGTTGTAGCTAAGTTGAATAACAAAGATGTACAAGATTGTCTCACTACATAACCAAAAATCACTCATTTAATATATAAAATTGTCTCTACTAACATAGAGAAAAGTCAACGAGATTGTATTTTTCCTTAAATACTTACAAGTATAGTGCCTACCATAAATAACATAATCCTAACATAAACAACATAAATTCCAAGATACATAGAAACTTTGCAAAACATTTAAGTGAAGAGTTAAAAGAGCTCGAATTTGGTGTCCACTAGAAGGTGTCCTTTTGCTTTCAGGGTTAACAATTGGGTTATTTGTGGCACTAGGTTTCCATTGAGTGTTGTTGTTGACCTCATTGCACTTGCTTCCTGACTCTAATTCCTAATATGGATACTGGACAAAGTTGTTATGTTCTACTGCGGTAACTTGTTTTCCTTCCTCAAGTCTTGGATGGCCTTATCCTAGGTATTCACCACCTCTGAAATTATCACTATCTCTTTATTTCTCTTTTCCTCTTGTTCCCAAATTTTGTCCTCAATGCGGGAAAAATTGTGCTTGATGACCAAGGGAGTTGTGTTTTGGACCCAAAGCTTCCTATTTATTTTTTGCAGCTCACACCCATTGCAGGGACAAAGGGGTTTGTGGTTGTGCCACATTTTCATCGACACATGACCACACACTAGCAAAACTTCACACAAAACCACGACCTCCATGAATTTTAACCAAATCCACCCATGTTCGCGCCAATAGAATTGCCAAAAGGGAGATTCAATCTTGAACAAGGCACAGAGAAGCACCTTGCATTCAACTAGATCCCACCGCTCATGGAAATCCATTCAACTCCCAAGAAATTATGAACGGTTTTTCCCACAGTGTTAAGACCTGCATTATACTCCTCGACCGCCATGATAACCTTGGGATACAAGTGTGGGAGAAATTTCCCATCTACATAAGTAATTAGATGAAGATACAATTGAAAGGGTCGCTCACCCCTTGTCCTAAATGCAAGCCAGGGAAAATCATGTAATGGTTTGATCTAGATATCATGCACTATACTTCTTATATGAGTGACACTTGTGTTGGATTCAATTCTCAATGGTATTCATAAATATGGTTAATGATATAGGGGGGGGGCAATTATTTTTTATAACTAATCATATGCTTAAGGGAGGTAATTTCGATTTTGAGCTTGGTTTTCTTTTAGCATGTCGTGTTCTATATTTCAGGCCTCCTTAGCAAGAGTATTTGCCCCACGATTCATATCCCTTAGAACATGGTAGTATTCTATTCTCTAAAATCGTTGTTCTTCTTTTACAATTCTCTATATTGCTCTATCCAAAATGTGGTGACTATGTCCTATCCATTTTAAAATACTTTTGATTATGAGTTTTGAGTCCCCTATGACAATTGTGTCTTTGTATTGTTCTGAATTGATTAACTTCAAACCCATACATAAATACATAGCCTCGGCTTGATTGTTAGTAGCTCGACCTAATCCCCAAGAAAAATGTGTTCTTTCTGCTCCTTTGGGGTCATAGATCACCCCTCTCACTCCTGCCACCCTTGGATTACCTCTTGAAGCCCTGTCAAAAACCAAAGTGCATTTGTTTTACTTCTACCACCTATTGATCAACTCCTCCTCACTCTTTCTAAGCTCCCACTTATCCTTAGGCTCATTAATAGTTATCATTTGTTGAATATCCACTTGCCAAAGGTTAAGTATACTACTAACCCATGACCTCTCCACATAATCCATAGCATTCCAATCAAGTTGTTTTAAACCTTGAGTCTAAACAACTTCTGCTACCAAGCTATATGATAAAGAAATTACACCACTTGGAGAGAGGTACATTTGATGGAAGATCGCATTGTTTGGAGCTATCCAGATGTCCTAGTAGATAAATTTAGGAAGGGCCATCCATATTCGTTTGAGAATTTTTTTTCTAATAAATGACCCTATATATCTTTGCTTCCAGCCTACAAACATTTCCATACAACTGCCAAGGAGAGTGACTCTTTCATTGATTTCCTACATGCTCCCATACCTACTTGGAAAAAAGACACTCAAAGAAAACACGAGGAATAGATCCATTTGCTTCACAACAAAGAATGCACCTGGAAGGCCCTTGTATCCCTTGTTTTTGAAAATTTCCATCTATTAATATTTTCCCGTGAGCCAAGACCTGACAGAAGGCACTGACTTTAGGAAGAGAGTCGTCTTGCTAAATGAATTGCAAGAGTTTTGATTTTCGGGGACAAGGAAGGTCTTGGAGGCCACTGGCATATCCTTCTTTGACTGAATAACCTTTCAAGCCCCAACCTCGGTCATCAGGAACATAAGGGTCAAATGGTGCACACCTCGCTAACATCTTGTAAAGTAAATTGACTTAAACAAAAAACTCTTCGAGAGGAGAAATTTGTCTCCATCCTAACCATCTTCCTTTTTTGCGTCATTCTATAATATCTAAAAGCTTTGAATATCCATGCCTTAAGCACCAAACTTTTAAAGGCCTTAGCTCCTCAACATTTTCTAATGATGGTTTTCCTAGAATTCCATTAGTCCAGAGATTTTCCAGTTGCCCAAATGGAATTTTTTTGTTTGATTTGCCTCCTTCCCATAGGAACTTGCATATATTTTGACTATCTATTCCATAAATCCCTTTGGAGCAAGCATGGTTTCACATTGATAGATAGAAGTGTTGAAAGGAAAAAATTTATTAGAGTGATCTTACATGTTGGATTCAACCATCGAGCCCCCCACTATTGGATTCTTTTTTCCATTTTGTATACAACCCCTTCCATACTTGCGAAGAGGGTTTTTCAATGAGATAGGAATTCCTAAATTTTTAAA